>JAVQJD010090404.1:0-30605 GCA_036023655.1 Nannoperca australis | reverse complement strand
TTTCTTTAAAGTTAAGACTAGTTTAAAGTCATCTTCATTGAAAAGTACAGTGCTTTTCCTTCAAAAATAAGGACATTTCAATGTGACCCCAAACTTTTGAACGGTAGTGTATGTATTTTCTAATGCCTGTAATGTAATAATGGAGTTTTGGCTTAGGAGACATGCCCTTTGTTTGCAGTAACAGATGAGAACAGCGACTCTGAGAGTGAAATTGAAGAAAGAGCAAAAGGTAGATTTCCACAGAACACCCGTTTTTGTCTTTTTTTTACGTCTTCAATTTCTAACCATACTGTATCTTACTTTCCTCTTTTCCAGCTCATCGTCAGCGTCTTGTGTCAGTCCAGTCTATACTGAGCCAGCCAAGCCAGGCTCAAGTCCACTACAACGGTACCAAGAGCTCCCTGGAACAGGAGCTCCACCAGCGTCAGCTCTTTGAATATTTTCTGGTTGTATCACTGCAGAAGTCAAAGGCTGGTGCCCACTATCTGCCGGAGGTCACGCAGCAGTTCCCCCCGAAGGTCAGGAGCAGAGGAGTGCTCGAATCTTTGCTTGCTTTCTGTGGCAATCCACAGATTTTACACAAGAAGTTCAGTTAACTCGTTATGTGGAGATATGTGGAGTACAAAACAGTTGTATAACATTTTGTATGTTGTTTCTTATAACATTGGCTTGAGGTTTTACATTTTTTAAAGGAAGCTTGTATCAAACTCAGCATGTGAGATTTGGAAGAAGTGTGGATTTAGGAGTCAGGAAAGGTATAATGAAAGAAGCTGTTCAGTTGCATTATGGGAAAAGACTACTATGGACTAAAAAGTCAGAAAATCTTGGCCTTTGCTGCATTGATTTTGGCAATTCTTTTTTTTTTATTATCTTTTACGTCCATGAACTTTATGGAAATGCGATACTAAATCCCTGAAGTACCTCTTTATCCTTTTGGACCAAATTCCTCAAAATAGAAATCTAAATCTTTTACCCCAGACACACAAAGGTCAACATTAAAAAACAGTCTACTGGACAAGATTGTGTGAATGCAAAAAATAAATAAATAAATAAAGGGAGAAGCTTAATTAATCTTAAACTTGTTAATAACACAATGCACATTTTCACCTGTTGATTATGGATAAATATGCATAAAATAATCTTGAAAATGAAGTTAATGTAAATGCATTAAAGTAGCATCGCGTCACTGCATTTGCTATGTTGCAGCTGGAGCGTAGCTTCAAGTTCATGAGGGAGACGGAGGATCAGCTGAGGATCATTCCTCAGTTCTGTTTCCCTGATGCAAAAGACTGGGAGCTGGTGGATAACTACCCAAGGTGAGAGTGTATAAATTATCTTAATGCCACTGTGTCTCAAATTCCACATTAATTTAATATAATTTAATTGTCAAATGAGTTTTAAATACTCTACCCAGAGCCATTTCTCTCCATTAACAACTCAATGTAATAAACACTGCCAATTCAACTCTTATTACCACTAGAAACTGCTAATCACATGTTTATTTGTGTATTTGCTGTGGGCCATCCCTCACAGTGAGATGTTCTCCTTTGTATTGACTGGAGAGGATGGGAGCAGGAGGTTCGGATACTGCCGGCGTTTACTGGTAAATAGAAATGACTAGAATAAATAAGTGGGCTTCCACTGTACAGGAAGTAGCTGAATACCACAATGACGGCTGAGTAAATAAGCGTGCCAAAATAGTCGACGTGCCTGTGGGAAAATGGTCCATCTCAGAGTCTGGAAGGAAGTGTGTGAGACTGGGAAAGTGTGTATATGTGTGTGTGCTTTTGCATATGTGTTTCAGTGCTGGTGATGTGTATATTTATGTGTTTTACAAACTTTTATATGACCAGAAGTATACTTGAGTGAGTGAAGAATTATTATTAGTCATGTGAAAACCTTGCAACTCCATTTTTGGGAACGAGTACATTGTCCTGTAGAACTCTTCTACTTTAAAATCCACTTGTTAATCCAATAAATACAAAGACGTTAATCTGAATTTCTCAAATTCTGAAAAGGTTAATGTTTTGGAGATTTTCACTCAGCAGCAGCAGCAAGTAAACGCTCACCTTTTCTTTTCAGCCCAGTGGGAAAGGCAAACGTCTACCAGAGGTCTACTGTATTGTTAGTCACCTTGGCTGTTTCAACCTGTTCTCCAAGGTAGATCACTCCCACTGGTCCCCTATGATAAAGTTACTGACACAGAAGTAATTATAAGCAAACATAAATAGTGTGTGCGCATTTGTGTATACTGTAGGTGCTGGATGAGGTGGAGAGGCGGAGGGCTTTATCTCCAGCCCTTGTTCAGCCTTTTATGAGAGCCATCATGGAGGCTCAGTTTCCAGCTCCAGGCAGAACCATCACCGTTAAAACCTTCCTCCCTGGCTCGGGCACCGAGGTGAGACCATAGAGTTAGATAACAGACAAGCAAAAAGACTGGCCATTAGAATTACTAATAACTATTGTTTCTACTGTGATACTTTGTTGTTTAAGTAGGCATTTTGGCAACAATAATCTTATAGGGGAGGAGGGGGAGGTGACATTTAGTCATATTGCAGCGGTGTGTGGAAACATTTTGGCACGTTTTAACAAAACATTTCTCAGCTTTCTTCAAGATAAAAATCTGATATAAAAACCATTTACAATAAAAACAAGTTCCAGTAAGGTGCTAGAGTCTACTTACACACTTTTGGTGTGTGAAACAATAAAGTCAATATAAGTCACAGTTTAATTCACGTCCATTTAAAAACCCAAAACTGTAGTATTTTCGGTGTTCTCTAACTTTGTACATTCATCTTTTATCCATCTTACTCTCAGGTGATGGAGCTCTGTCGACCCTCTGACTCACGCCTGGAGCATGTGGACTTTGAGTGTCTGTTCTCCTGTCTGAGTCTGCGGCTGCTCCTCCGGGTGTTCGGGTCTCTGCTGCTGGAGCGAAGGGTCATCTTCACCGCTGACAAGCTCAGGTCGGTCCCTTCAGTGGAGCCATTTATCCTGTAGGCTTACCCAACTCTGTGTGACAGCTCATTTAATGACTCTTAAAATACGAGGGTGCACTGAACATCATCAGAGAGGTGATAGGGACATGCTTCTGTCAAAATCAAATTAGCATACAATACTGCAGAACAGTAGACAGCAAGCTTTTGTCTTTTTCACCAGAGTTTACCTCTACAGCTCATCAGGGGTTTTCACCAGCCTTGCCTGGTGACTCTGAGACAATCAGATTTGATCAACACCTGAGAATGTAGACAGTGGTTTTGACCAGATACAATGGTCACTGGATCCACCTAGAGGCGGGACTTTCGGCTATGAATACTGCTCTCTCATTGGACGAGGGGAGGGGTCATAAATCATGATTTATTGGGGTCATAAATCACAGTTGAGAGTCATACATTTTCAGTTTTGACAGAAGCATGTCCCTATCATCTCTCTATCATCCTTCCACTGTTAATGTGATTATAGAGTACAAGCTTCAGGGATGTTTCCATTATAAAGTTATAGAAAACGCGGGTGGTCCAGACCCACATTTTAAAATCAATTTAAGGCAGCCCCGGTTTTATTCAGAAAACATGCCAGAGAGATATTTTGAGACAAGCCTGTTGAGTTGTTTGTTCTACAGGAGAAAGCCAGTGGGAGTCACAGGCAGCGGTCACAGTAGTAGAGGACTGGAATGCAAAAGCTTAGTGACGTAAAAGAAAGAAGTATGTAGCTTTGCTCTACTCTCTGGGAAATGGTGTTACATTAGGGAATATTCCTGTGATTAGACTGTATTCTAGACCATGGCACCCTCATGTGGTGAGAATGAGTAAGTTACTCTCTATCTTTCTCTGCCTTGTCCCTCTTTCTAACACTCACCCAGAAAAAAAACAAAAATCAATTATATCAGCTTTAACCATCTAATAAAAAGCATTCCCTTATGTGCTCATCATCATTTAATATAATCCAATTGCTGTGTCAAACTCCTCATGCACCCCCTCCACTCATTTCCCCCGTGTCTCTCCTTGCAGTACTCTCTCCCAGTGCTGCCATGCTGTTGTGGCACTGCTTTACCCCTTTGTATGGCAGCACACTTACATCCCTGTGCTGCCCTCGGCTATGCTCGACATCGTCTGCACTCCAACCCCGTTCATCGTGGGCCTGCTGTCCAGTTCCCTGCCCCAGCTCACTGAGCTGCCCCTGGAGGAGGTCAGAGAGGCACTAACCCTAATAAAATTATGGGGTGAAACTTTAGTCATCTAAAGAAAAAAACAACTTATTTACAACTGTGTCAGAGCATTAATGCAAAAATGTACATTACAATAATTTAGGCTTTCTGTGCACAGGTTCTGGTTGTGGATCTTGGAAACAGTAGATTTCTCAGACAGGTATTGCAATGCGTTAAATCATGTCTGTGTGTTTTTTTATGGCACTACATGATCAGTATGGATGTGGAACAAATCATTTCATCCTTAACATACCTACAAATTAATTTTCTATCCTGTTTTGTTACTTCTAGTTGGACGATGAGGACTCCATCCTGCCTTCTAAGCTCCAATCAGCCCTGGAAAATGTTCTGGAGAGGAGAAGAGAGCTCGCCAATGAGAGAGGAGGAGACACACCCAGTGGTGAGACATATCAAGGACTAAAACCAAATATGAGCCTTAAAAGCAATTTCATTTTCCAACTGAGCAAGTTCAGCAACACCTTGAGGCTGTATTTGTGTTTGTATGTTACAATGTTTATCCTCCTCTCTGCAGACTTTAGCCATCTTAGCTCCGTTGTGTCCGAAGCCTTTGTTCGCTTCTTCGTGGAGCTGATAGGCCACTATCCACTCTTCATCACCGGTGAGCGGGAAGATGGCTACTCCTCCTCTCCGGTCCCCTGCTTCTTCCAACGTGAGGGTTTTCGTAAAGCGATCCCGTCTAAGACTGTGCGTCGCTTCCTGGAGGTCTTCATGGAGACCCAGATGTTTGGCTGGTTCATCCAGGAGAGAGAGCTCCACAAGCAGGCTCTGAGAGGTAAAGAGCTGCAGTGAGAAGAAGTAGTTTTGCTGTCCAGTGATTCATGATTCTTTCTCTTTCCTCAGGACTGTTTGAAGTGAGAGTGCAGGAGTATCTAGACTCCATCCACGAGAATGAACACCGTAGGGTTAACAGGTTCCTCAAAGGCTTGGGTAAGGTGGCTTCTGACTTTTCTTTGTAATAGTGAAACAAGGTCTTTACACACAATCTACTGTAGGCTCACTCTCACCATAAACCATTCTTGTTTCTTTTCCTTTGCTCCAGGAAACAAAATGAAATTTCTTTCCAAGAAATAATGCCGCTATAATTGCACAAAAAGAGACAAACACTAAAGAGGAGAAGCACTGAAACAAGGAAAGACTTCCCGGACAGCAGATTCATTTCAGTCATTTGAGTGATTTTTCATCTGTTCCAATGAGGACTCATGTTAGACATTGGGAGGCTGTGGGGAATCACAAATTGTTCCCACCAAAGGAAAATCTTGCTGAAGGCCTATTTCACATAAATAAAGATGTGAAAATAAACTTGTAGACTGTAGACTGGTTTGTGTAAGCTACATATGGCTGACATTTAAGGGGAAAACTTGAATACATTTGTAAAAAACATGGATGCTTCTATTCAGGGCTCAAGGGGTCCCTGAATAGTTTGATGAGTATGAATTTAGGTGAATTATATGTTACACAGTTTGGTGGTCACCCTTTGTAAGTTGATTTTATTGTTCAAGTCATAGCATTTTAAGATTCCACTAGAGGGCAGTAGTATATTTTCCTTGATTAGATGATCTTGACACTGACATTGACAGTGACTGACCAAAAAATGACACAGTTCTGCTTTCCAGCTCTTTTAATGGTTTTCTTTTAGTAAATAAATATTCTCGATTTGCTGTTTTGAAGCAGTGGGTTATTGTCTTTAAGTTGTCATGTTTCCTTTTTCCACTGAAACAAATACCCAGGTCCCATAAATCATTGCATTACATGTTTAGAATTTGGATGTCATTTTTCTAAACTTTGAAAATCTCTTTCCCCATCATTCTCCAGTTTGCAGTTTGTGAATGATGACATAGCTTTTTGGTAAAAACACAACGTATCCAATGACAATGTTGCACACTGGAATTTGAAAAAAATCAAAGCCAAGTGAATTGTGTTCACTCAGAATTTGTGTGTTTTGCACAGTGAGTAATCCACATACCACCCATTTGCTAACCATTCACTGCTGTGTTTTTGTGCTTGAAGTTATTTGGCCTTTTTACTACAAAGACCCTCGGTGCAGAGTTGGTGGCAGCTTTACTATTTTAGTCTCTGAGTCATGGAAAAAAGCAGATCTTTAGCCCACAAAGAGAAAAGCACATCTTTGTCAGCATGAAAACATAACACAGGTGCAGAGCAGAGTATAGTAGTGTATTGTCTGAGGACTAGTGTGCTCAGTTCGTGTCTGCTCAGCAAGCCCCAGGGCCCAGGGGCATCGCACAGCACCTAACTTGTCACCTTGTTAATGGCAAGTTCACACACACACACACACACACACACACACACACATACACACGCACGCACACACACACACAAACACACACACCTGCTTTCACAGATGATGAGTAAAACGCACATTAAACAGATACAGGTTCATACACACACACACACACATTGTACATGCTCTTACTCATTCTTGTACCCGAAGGGGCACTTCTGCAGCGACCATGGGGAACATGGACCGATTGTGGAGTGGCTTAACTAGTGTGAAAAAGCATTTGATAAAAAATATATAACGTATTGTCATCTGTAATACCCGAACTCTAGACTATATGTTGCGTCTGAGAGTGCATGAAAACTAGTTAGCAGGCGAGCAAAGGATTTAAAAACAATTTCTAAAGTAATGAATAAGTTCAAATAGTAACCTTTATCAATTATTAATAGTTAGCTAACAGTAATGGATAAATACATTTTAACTAATAGATAAACAGTTAGAATAGTAAGCTAAATGTAGTGACTTACAAATGGTTAAACTCATAGCTAATATGGATTGTTAAAATAATGATCTATAACTACAGGATAAATGGTCATAGGTAAGGATTAGTTAGGATAAACAATTAAATCAGACATAAAAGTATTGGATAGCTAAAATGAATGAATAAACAGTACAGTGAAATACATGTTAACTTAAAGTATTGGATAGTAAGTGGTTAAGATAGCTAAAAGTAAAGGATGAGATTGTCAGCTAAAACTATTGGATAAATGGATGGTTAAAGGAAATGGACAAATAGTTGGTTAGAAGTACTGGATAAACAGCTGAAATAATGTTTGTTAGCTAAAAGTACAGGATAATGGTTAAATAGATAGCTAAAAACAGTTAAAATAGTTGGAAGTAATGGATAAACAGTTGGATTAGCTAGAAGTAATGGTTGAAACGTCCACCATTTGCCACTACATGTAGTAGTAGTAGTAGGAGTATGAATGCAGCCTAACCAGTTCAATTGCATAAAGAAAACCAGTAGAACAATATCCATTATTATATAATAAAAAGTGTTAAATGACATCCAGTTTAAGATCAGTTTAAATGAAAACATTTGGAACATGACAGTTGCTGTTGATGAAGGGGTAGTTGAGCTTATCTAACAGTGCTGTGGGGGTACATCAGATTAAAAGGTTGGGAACCACACTGCTATAAAACACACATGTTCAGTGAAGCTGTCACAGAGTAATGTGAAAATCATACCACAGCTTCCTATCTGGCTCCCAAGGTGGGAAAGCTGCGGTGCTGCGGGACAGGAGGCATCTCAGGAAGATGAATGGATGTGGTGAGAGAAGAGCATTGACGGCTGCCGAAATGTTTGCTCACTCACTCAGGTTCGTGGAGTGTGTTTGTGTGTGTGTGTGTGCAGATGGGTGAACACCAAACCGACATTAACAAGACAACTGGCTCGTTAGTGCGGAGGTAATTATGGTTTTGATTAATTCCAGTGAGCAGGGGCGACCCCCAAAGCCTTACATCCTGCGCTGGTCTATTTCCACGGCAAACCTCCCTGTGGAATATCTCTCACCACTGCAAACACAAATGTCATGTGTTTTCAGTCAGGGAGAGAGAGCACTCTTATCTGCCACTTAGAATCAACAATAGCTTGTTGAAACTCTAATCTTCCCTGCAAAGTGCCTTTCAGAGATCCCTATTACCTGACTGGATTCCACCTTTAAGAGATGCTACACAGTGATATGCTGGTGTTTGAAAACACCTACTTGCAAGTGAGACTCAGCGGTGCAATGTACGCAAGCAGTTGTGCCTGTTATTCTCTGCAGAAATAAAATCATACAAACATCACGGTCCATTAAAACCAACCACCAATTTAATTATAAAGTCTCTCCAGAGATTTATTGACCTCGATTCAAGGCTTGAAAACTTGCATTTGAAACTCTCTGGAGATTGCCTAGCTGCTAATTACACGATTTATGGCAGCAACTAAGCAGCACTTGCCATCAATCAAAATGAAAAGTGCAATGTAATTTTCCATCATTCGGTTTCATATTTTTTACACCTCCTCTCCCATAACCCTCAATCACAAGGCAAGGTTGAGTTTTCTAAGAAGCTTGAGGTGGCAATTAGTGTGATGGGTATTTTTGTCATCACAACATAAATATGGTGCCTTCAGGTTCCCATAGAGATCTTTTGTGCCTGGTTGGAATTTGGGAACTCTAGGGGCCATGATTGAGCCCACTGCTCTTCTGAACAACATCTCACACTGATTTTAATTTCCCTGATACTGCCTGTGTGAGAGCAGAAGTGTGGGAATAACAAAGGAGAAAAAAGTGGTACAGAAAAAAAGGGCGGGAAAGAGAGGAAAGGAGTTTAAGTATGAGGAAAAAATACTTGACTATGCAGTCCACACACATACACATTGCCTGGTCCTGAACATGCACCCGTCAGCTTGTTTTTCGGTGCTGCAGGTGCCGTGTCCAGCTGCAGCCCTGCCATGCATGCCAGGGGCCTGAATCATTTCCCCCTTTCAAAGGAGGAGCCATCAAAGCATATGGAGAACATAACAGCAGGAGGAGGTGGGAGAGGAGAACGGTGGAGAGGGGCAGGAGAGGAAAGGAGAGGTGAATTTGACAGGGGAAGAAGGGAAGTGGTACAGAGCATAGAGGAGAGAAAAAAGGATTAGCAGTGGAGGATTTCCATTTCCCCGCTGCTAAACCATGTTACAGCAAAGCCTTGAAACTGTGGACACAGACCAGAAGCTAGCAAACAGGGTGGGGGAAGAGGTGGGAAAAAGAAGGAGGGGGGAGAGCAGTGGAGAGTGCTGGACATGCAAAGGTAGTGTGAAGAGAGCAAAACCATTGTGGGTCGTTAGTTTGACTCTTTTTTCATGGCCTCTGTTTCTTGCCCTTCAATCTCAAATTTTGAAAGAAAGAAAAAAAGGGTGAGAGAGAAAGAGTGAGTGAGTGTGAGTGTGTGTGTGTGTGTGGGGCCCTCTGGCCACACACATAGATTTCCAAGCTGGAGGGTGCGTCATGTCAGGCCGGTCTGCATGTGGTCTGCTGTATGTGTCCAAGGTTGTCCACACCACTGTTACACCACCATTAGTCATGGCATCTGATGACAAGGGTTACAATCCTTTTCTCTGTTTCTCACTCATTCAGCTCAAATGATCTTTTAAGGGGTCACACCCGCAGTTTTGTACATTTTCCTATCTTACCTTACGTCGCCTGACTGTGTCTGTGTTTAGCATGGAGAGGAGTCTGTCTGGTGCCTGCCGAGTGGACACACACACACACACACACATGTAGACGGGTCGCTGGGGATTCTTTTTCAGAGCAGTTCCAGGGTGGTCCGGTCTGTAAGTGTCAGTATGTAGACTCATCTCTCTTCATGTGGTCTGTATGTGTGGACTTAAGTAACTTTGTGTGCGTCCTGGAACTCTAATTTGTCATCCTTTTGTGCACAATGCGAGAAGCAAGCCAATTCAAAAGTTTATCTTTTGATTTAACCAGAAAACTTGCAGAAAACAAGACCCTGGTTACTATAGTACTAAAGTGCACAATATTTACACTAAATTCTGAGAGTGAAATTGTATGCGTTATACAGTATATTGTAGTGCCCTTAAAAATCTCCCAAATGGAACGAAAAGTAGTGTCGATGATGTAATTACGATGATTCTAACCACAACATTAATAATGTCACTGCCAATCAGTCCACAACAATCACGGTACATGTTCCTGTGAAGTCTACCATCTGCTAAAATGATATTTGAGATGAAATGTGATCCAGTCATACCTGCGATGGCGCTCACTCCGGCACACTTGTAGTTTTACAGTGGCCAGCACGACAGCTTGACTTACAATTATAGCTTGCTATAAAGAAAGGGATATACAGTACTGCGTGGTTTTCACATTAACATAGGGCTTGTGTTTGGGTGTGTGTTTAGGTGTTTTTTGTCGTATGCAACAGAAAGCATAGATTATGTTGCAGCTCGTGGTAATATGTTGACTCTAATTTCATCTTTTGGGCTGATTTGTTGGGTGTTTTGTAAAAACAGGGCTAATGTGCAGGCATGCAGAGCATACCAAGTGTGTTGAGAGAGTGGTGCTATTTGCAGAGAGACAAAATTGCCCGACAACTGTACGCGGTGCCTGTGAGTAATGTTGCCATGAGGAAGTACGCCCATCCAAATAGGCCCTGTCTTTAAGATGTCACTCAGCCATTCATCACCCTGTGTATTTATTCACGGGGATTAGAAATGCTTATCTCTTGGTGGCCGTGTTTATTTTGCTCTAAAGCTGTCACAAGAGTGCTTTTAGCCGCTGTCTCTGTGTGCGTCCAGGATGATCTACACCTCCACTCAGGTGTAGGATTTTCATTATTTGCCTGCATTGCTTCTCTGTATGCTTTAAATCTTTTTTCTTTCTTTGATTTTGGATGATAATGTCCCAGGAAAAGGCCACAATTAAACAGTATTTGACTTGTATTTTGGGCAAGTAATAGCTCCTGTACGTTTTGTTCAAGCAACCCTGAAACTTTCCACAGGTTTCTCGGACATCCTGCCAAGATACTATCAAGTCTCTGAAGATAAGCAGTATATTGCTTTGCTCCAAATGTTGTATCGTTACTGTAATACTTTGGCTCCTGCTGCTCTCCACTTTAGATGACAGTAATAGAAAACATGCTGTGATGAAAAAAAAAAACATGGTTTTGCTTTACTTTGGTCCTCTTCATTTTCCACTTCAGCCAGTCTTCACAGTGATTTGTGCGTCTGTAGGTTTTTAACCGGCATAAGTCTGGAAAGTTCTGGAAAAGGTTATAGGGAACTTTTTCCACCGGTGCAGATTGTGGATGGTGTTGAATCAGTTACATGTAGGTTTTTACTACCTCACCTTGACGTGATTCAGACTGATATTTTAAATACTGAAAATCCATTATTGTAAAAATGAAGGGCTGAAATATATGCTACATGTATTTACTTTAGATGACTTGATAGGTTCAGAAAAGGGAGGAACAGTAAAAGTTTGGCAAGGATCTCCCAAGCACATGGCAAATACATTGGAGTGTACAGTAATATAGAGGAGGTGTATGTGTGTGTGTGTGTGTATTCGTGTCTCTTTTGAGTGCAGTTTTGATAAAATTCCAGGTCTCATTGACTGCTGAGCTGCTAAATCAAATTTTGCCACAGGAATTTGGACATTCACACACAGAAATGTAATTCCAATCACACAAACTCTCTCACTGGACACATATATGTGTATGTGTGTAATTCCGTGAGTGAATTATATATTTTATATGAAAGGAGTATGAAAGTTCTTTAATTTTATACCTACGATTAAGTCTATATAAAACTATTTAAAAACAACCTTGCACCTATGTTTTTGTTTGTCAGGTTAGAGATGTTACAACCAATATGGTTAAAAGATGAGGTCCTACTTATACATTGGCTGTCAGCATGGGTTAGTCATGCAGTGTCTTGGAACCTCGTGGCCACGCAGATGTGGAAACGATTGTGGAGATGTGGAGACGACTTTAACAAAATTTTTCTGTATTTTATTTAAAAAGTCTTTACACTCTCCTTTTGGCATAACAGGGACCCCATAGGGTCAAATCATATGTGTCTAACAGGAAGTACCTCATCACCCCAGACAAACAGGGCCTTGGTCTACTTTTATTCTCAGAAATGAAAGATACTATGAAGAGTTAGGATCCATACCAGTCCTTACTGTAAGCGGTTAGCTGTACTGTAATGTTAGCAATTTCTCACACTTTGACAGGCTTGGGATGCCTGGAAAAATACCACTGTGGACAATTCATTTAGTTTCATTCCTGCTGTAAAACATCTTTGGAACACAATATTATGCTCTGGAAATGTTAACTATCCATTTCTTGCATAGCATGTGCATCGGAAAGTGTGTTTCTCAGCAATCCAGCTGTTTGTGCCGTGCCAGACCTCAAGAGAGGATTGAAAGTGTGAAGCACTTCACAATGAAGGGTTCACTTCCAATCCAGTTTGAAAGTTTATTACTTCAATTAAAAACAGTTTTCTTGTAAACATTTGTAGCAGTTTGTGAATCTTTTACCTAAAGCAACATAGAAAAAATGTCAGGATTTATTTTTGTGTTCTGACTCTAGAGTGGTTGTCACATTTTTCAGTTGCTCATTTTTGGCATGGAACTCTTCAAATAAAGATATTTCCATTTTTGGCTGATGACAGACATCGTGGCCGGCATAGTGCACTGCGTGAGTTCACATGAGGTAGCTGGACCTTGTTTTGATACATGTGGGAAAAGAGGAAGTGGCCGGATTGTGTGTTATCTTATCTGTGTACTGTCCAAGCCACTGACTGTGCCGTGTCCTGGGAGTGACAAGCACAGTTGTGTGTGTGGTAGCTGGCAGCCGCCTCGGGCCTGTCTCCCTATACAACAGAATGAGTCTGACAGACAATGCAGAAGTTTTTAGCTAATTCTCCCCAGGATGTTCCACTGCACTATGAAGTTTATGTACAAAACTGTCCGGAGGGAGAAAGAAATGTTGTAAAGGAAAGTACAGTGTAATTGCACTTACCTCATAAGTTCGTATTTGGCTAAAGACCAAACCGAAGACATTTAATGACCACAGGCCAGAGACATTTAATAAAATCCTCCAAATGACATATGGTTGCAATAACCCTTGAACATTGTGTTCCAAAATGAGATATCCATTATTGGTACACGGTAAAACTTTGTCTTGCCAAACAGCACACAATGAAAAAACATCCATTGACAAAACACTTTTACATTTCAGCCTCTCTATTCTTTAGAAAGAGCGATTAAGGACCCCAAAAGTCTTTTTCCCCTCTAAAATAAATGTATTGCATCTTGGAAGTGGAGTCTCCATTTTCTGCCGCTGCAAAGGCAACATTTAAACTCTGGCCAAACTTTTTCAACTTTGGACTGAGCAAGCAGATTGATTGACTTGTGGACTCTGGCCAGTGTGTCCTCGTTTGAACTGTGTGAATCAGAAAGGCCTCGGCTGTGGTGGGAGATCAAAACTCGGCTCCCTCCAAAACCGCAGCCACCTGCTGCGGTTTTCCTTGTGGAGTCCTTCCGCTTCCTGGGCACTGTCATCACCCAGGACCTCAAGTGGGAGCTGAGAATCAGCTCTATCACCAAAAAAAAGCCCAGCAGAGGATGTACTTCCTGCGGCAGCTGAGGAAATTCAACCTGCCAAAGACAATGATGGTGCACTTCCACACCACCATCACTTAGTCTATCCTCACCTCCTCTATCACCATCTGGTACGCTGCTGCCACTGCTGAGGACAAGGGGCCGACTGCAGCGTTTCATTCGCTCCATCGAGAACGTGATTGGCTGCGATCTGCTATTCCCCCCAGGACCTGCGCGCCTCCATGACTCTGTGGCTAACAGTTTGAGACACACAACTCTAGCAAGAGGCTGCGGTCCATTAGGACCAAAGCCTCAAACCACAAGAACAATTTCTTCCCATCTGCAGCTGGCCTCATCAACAAGGCCTGGGACCCCCACTGACATGGACTCTTAGCCTGCCCCATAGACATCACACGTTACATGAACGTACAGTCTCCACATCTGTCTCAGTTAGTTACATTAACCCACCTCTCTTGCATTATTATCTCTGTACATTGGTTATTATTCTTTATATTCCATACATTGATGCTTTGCATTCCTTTTGTCAATATTTGATTTTGAGTTATCTCTTTATGCACACGTTATCAATTAGTATAGAAACTCAGAGTGGTGAAGCCGATTGCTCATATTTCCTTCTCTCTTCCAAGCCCAAAGATATGAAGAAAGAGCAAAAGACCTGGCTGGACCTGCAAAAATGCAGTTTACATTTCAGCAGCTTTTATAATCAATTAGGTGTAAAAATTTCAAATAGATCTGAGAGCGGGTGGTCTAGTGGTTGAAGCTTCTTTGGTTGCATCAAAAAATGGAAGAGCAACCATGACTGGCAGCAACACGAATGACCATTACTGATAAATTGACTATGCATGAACGTTTACATACATCCAGGCAAGGAAATTTTGACTTGGGAGAACTGTAGTAAATAATGCAAGACACAGGTGTAGCATGGTAGTGCCTGCAGATGAATTCCTGAGAAGAGAGACAGGTGACTGAAAAGTCAAAAGTGGTCCAAGGGAGACCATGTGAGAACAGGAATGCTAATTATGCCTGACATCAAACTTAAGCCCCTGATAACCATCTGACATATGTAGCAATAGTTGGACTCAACTATCAACTACAAACTTGAACAACAACCTCAACACAGCTTTGGTATGTTCTTCATTGCTAAAGATGCTGCAATGTGTCCACGTCATATGTGAGGCAACCCTTAATTCACATCCTGTAATACTTTGTCCGCTTGTCATTGCTTTGACACAATCGGTACAAATTCTGGTGCATTTTTTTGTTCTCATGCCCAAAATTGCTAATTGGCCAAATTGCCAACATCTGTAGTCTCGTTTTACTGTAGCGGAAAGCACCCGCTCATTTGTATACATTCAGTGCAATCTGCCATGTCAATTATCCTACAAGTCACAAAGTGGCACCAAGTCAGCTGCATATCTTGTCACTGTTTGTTCTCAATACCACCACAAAAACTAGTTCATAATGAATAAATAAATTCTTGATTTCTCATTTTAATTCCACAATACTAGAATTGACATGCACTGCTGTATGACCTGGAGGCTCTTCACATACCACCTGTGGTACTCTATGTGTATAACAGTTGGAGATCTGCTGCAGAAGATAAATAAAGCAACTGAACACTGTAGCCCTTAATTTCTTGGAACCGATCTGCTGATGAATACGAGCTGGATTGGCCAAACCTAATAAAGGTGTAAATAACGGTCACACAAATTGTGTTTTATTGCCATTAAATCCAGATGTTTCGTTATGGGAGCATTCGAGGTAACAGGTACTGTAGGGCCTGTAGCCTCGTCAGGAACTCTCTAAATCCCTCAGCTCTCGGACCTGGTCCTGATACAGCTCATTAAACTGTGATTATAATGCTCCCAAGGGTTTGGGCCCAGGCCCAGCTCATTATAAAGGCAACAGAAAACAGCTTGCAAAATGAACCGTAATAATGCAGCGTGCCTCCAATCACTATCATCTGCTATGCTAGTTTGTCTCAAAACAAAGAACTTCAGATTGAATTTTAAGAAACGCGTGATCTTATGAAATGTGTAGAGAAACATTTAACAGGAGACCAAAGCTTTACTTAAGAAAGGAAATCTGTACTAGAGTGCCACAGGGTGCTACGGGCTATTACCATCACAATTAGTGGATGGCTGACCCCACGCGCCCTCCCAACCATACTGCTTTTGAGCTAATGGCGTGCTCCACCTCTCACCTATCGCAGACAGTTATAGGGGTATCTGGCAGGACCTGCAGCACATGTGAGGCGGGAGTCTGGTCAAATTAACCTGACCTGATCAAGAACAGATTTGAAACACAGGTGTTTGAGAGGAAATGCCAGGGAGGTCCAGTTCTCACATGAGTCTTTTAATCAGGATGGTCCACTACATCTTGGCAAAAATTACACTCCAGGTGCTCAAGTTTATTAATTTAATTTCATAGAAAGTCACCGGTCACCGGTCAACAGGTCAATGTTCTGCTTAAGTTGAGACATCTAACCCATGTTAATTTTATATAAACACACCACATTTGCATTGTGGTTGTTGTAATAGTTATTAGCTAATAGCTATTGTAGGGTCTTGACCACCTTGAGAGCAGCTAAATCTTACAAATGTTAAGTGTTAGTTTTTGACTCATATCATTTTTATCATTATGTTCAGTATTCATTTTTTCTGTTTTGTTGTTTTAAAAAAAAATACTTTGACATTTTGGGAAAGACACTTTTTTGCAGTGTATTTCACAAAATGTAACAACAATATAAATACAAATAAAACAACAAACTGAACAAAAATGACAATAAACAAGGGGGAAGAGAGTTCGAGCATACTGAAGTCACTCAAACACTCAGGCTCCATTTCACTACTCTACGAGTTGCACTGAAACCACTTCACTGCCATTAATCATCATCATTTTAACAATCTCTCTCTCTGTCTGTTCCTCTGGTCACCTACTTCTGCTTGGTATTTCAAGCAGGCAAAGATTAGAAGTGGTGTCAAGTATCCTGCTCTACGTCTGGCAATTTAACCTTCCTCCCGTGTTTTGACAGTCATTAATGAGTTCAGATAATGCAGTGACTGAGAGTGTTAAATCCTCTAATGGAGAGCACATCCAAATGTATGCCAAAACAAGCATTCTTTGTGAAGAGAGGACAGGATGTTACTGTAATACCTTTGACTGGTGCCAGACTGTGGGGATTGGCCTCGATGATAGTTGAGTGCAGTGGATGCCAGGCTGAATACCAAGACAGTGAATTTACAGACCATGCAGACTGAGGAAACAATGGCTTTAACAGATACCAATAAATCCTTGAAAACTCCTCTTTTCAATGGAGATACTGCACTAAATTCTACATTTAATTAAACCTTCTGTACTTCGGGGGAAAGTTATTTTTGTTTTGTCTTATGTAGCATATTTTTGTAAAATTGCATGTATGACAAACGGCGTTAATGGAATCAACCAGGGGAGATTTTATTCCCTTTGTCTGTATTTTTAGCCCCAATAGCTTAATAGATCTATGGAGGGCAATGTGGGTCAGTCGGTCGATTGGTCCACCACTTTGGTCCAGGCTCAATAACTAGTGAATGGATTGCCATGAAATTTGGTACTGCCATTCTTGGCAGGATAAATTCTAAATGACTTTGTTTAACCCTAGGACCACCATGAATCAAAAACCTTTCCTTCAGCCTTAGATTTACATTTAGCTAATTAGCATATGTAAGCAAGCTAACACACTACACCAAAATGGTGAACATAGTCACGTTATATTTGCCAAACTCAGCTTGTTAGCATTGTCATTGAGACTATGTTAGCATACTGTCATTAACATTTAGCTCGAAGCACCACTTCACAGCGTCACACTGTAGACTCTTTAACAAACTAAGGAAACCATAACCAAAGTCTTTAAATGTATTCCATTAATTTACCCTAGCCCTAAAACTATAGTTTTATCTGAAAAAGCACGTGGATTTTATTACATATTGACAAAGACCCACTGGTATATTCTAATTTAGGTCATCTGCAGTATGACCCAATGCAGCATTTCCTGCCTTCTGTTTTTCTGTTTAATTGATAGTCATGTCTGCTGATATTTTTCCAAAGAGTTTTTTTTATTAATGTGTCTCTGCACTAAAGCGAGACAGGAAGAGGAGAAAATTGAGGGCCACGACATGGGCCAGATTTAAATTCACAGCACTGCGGTTACATACCATACATGCCAGCCTGCTTAAGTAACCAGGACACCAGGGCCTTGAAAACGAAAAGTTCTTTAACGGAGACAGTGTGAAATATGAAGGATACTGTAGAGCTGAGATGCAGGACAGAAGCCCTGAGCAGCACTCCACCTCATTCCGGAGAGAGCTCATGTGTCATGTTCTCCGGGCTTCAACTCAAGTGTTATACAGTGCTGGATCTACACCATGAAAGGGTGGTAACCGTCGTTCTGTTAACAAAACCTAAGTCTGTGCACCGGATGTGTTTATTTTAAAATCTCCAGTAATTACTTAACTATGCCTTAAAGATATGCTCGGGAGAAGAAGAATGCTGTGTGTATATTTAGAGTAAATGCTGGGATAGTTACAGTCAAAACACTATATAGCAGCGCTAATACACCACTGACATTAAAATGAACGGCTTCCTGGCACTAATATCCTGGAAAGTCATTTGAGGGAGACCTCGGCACTCATTTTCTATTAACGTTACACAGAACATTTTCAAATCTGCGCCGTTGAGAGCTGTGGTTTGTGTGCCATCGGGAGAGCTTTCAAACAATGGACAGAAGGGGTTTCCGTTGCTTTATGATGGAGAACCTGAGCCGTGGCTGCCTGCCATCCACAGTGCACAGGCCGCAGTTAAGAGGCAGGAGCTGGCACGCAGAAATGTGAGGGCAGACGCTCACATGCGAAGGCGTACACGTCACTTTCATCTTCAAAGCAGTTTGATGTTCTTGTTGAAAAGACAGAATAACCTGGTTTTGTGGTGTGTTTTATCCATCACAGGCATAGCCAGGGAGGTGACTTAAACAGAGAAGATGGCTACAAAAGCAAAAAGAAATACCCCATGGATGTTCACTGTAGTTATACCATTAATTATTATATATCTTGATTTGAAAGGAAATCTCTGTAAGTAGTTATAAAATTTCTACGGAGATTTGTGGTGAGACCCTTGAAATGACATGTTCAGCCCAGTCAAGTGGTTTCAGTGCACCTCTCTTTCTCTCTCTCTCTCTCTCTCTCTCTCACTCACTCACTCACTCACTCACTCACACACACACACACACACACACACTTGGGGGAAGCTTGTTTTTTTGCAATATTGTGACTGACTTATCACGGGAGGTCCAGACTCCTGCCATATGCCGAGCCTGCAGGTGCAGGAAGCTGACAGCTCTAAACACTGGGCACATTTGGGTCTATCACACGCCGCCTTTTGATACTCGACCCAAAGCGTTGACTTAAAAGGCTCGTTACCATTGTTTGTGAAGTTTTTTAAGCATTGAGTAAAGCATTCAACTGAACAGGAGCCAAATGTCTGTGTAACCAAACAGCAGCAAGGGTTAGGGGGTTTAAATTGTGTTGTTTTTGATTATTCAGGCTATGAATGCACTGAAAAATATTCTTCCCAGTAGATTAGTTTGAGATCTTTGGACCTTTTTCTGTTAAAACAATTGCAAAACTGTCTAATTGATTTTGATAAATGCAAATGACTGTTATATTGTTTCTAGATTCACTGTAACTTGAGAGCTGGAGTAAATATAGGATTATCTCAAACTAGAGTTGCAATTGAATCTGACCTTTTTCCACCCAGCTGGCTTGTTTTTCAGAAAAGTAAGAATTTAAAACTGGGTGAGATTCAAATTTTTTCAGTGTGGTCCATAATTTTTCTTAAATCCAGATTGCTTAGATCTTTCCTCTCCACTGGGCTGGCACGCAAAGTGGAAGCTCTTCAAGTCAACGTCTCAAAGAATACCGAAATAAAATTATTTGAACCATATGATGTGAATGGAAAATTAATTCATGTTTTTTCACTCTGTGCAGCTGTGCCTGCTGATTAAAAACACTTACTGCACCCTTTGAACATTTTTTAGAGTGATTAAAAACATGAAAGGGCTTTTCACTGGAATCTTAAGGTTGAATCTGAAACCCCATCTCTGATAAAAAAATAAAAGTGGAGGCTGCAGAATGTAATAAACAATAAAGGTTTGAAACAAGGCTACTCTGACAAATATTGTCTTTGGAGGGCAGCCAGATTCTTGTGCCAATGACTCTGTGCCAGAGGCAAAACTCATCCAAGCCCAGAGTACTCTCAAGTGGCCCTGAGTGTTGTTTTGGAGTTTGAGGCAAAAGAGAATAGGCCAATGGCTCCCTCTGAGATAAACTATTATAATCCACTCAACACAAATACAGAACAGCCCAAATCTGTGTTTCTTCAAAACGTACACTGAACAGACGTAAGACAGATCAGGCTTTTGTTGAATTTTGATAGGCCTTATATGAGTTGTGACTTGTGTTACGGTCCACATGAAGGTAATCCTAGTTTAGCCCAAACTCATCTAGCTTGGCTTAGTCATTCATGTACTGTGTTCTGCCCCATTGTTGCGCTATATCCTGGTCTTTGTGTACGTAGCTTCAACTTTCACCAGAAGGGACTTTTCGGGTGCTTTGAATGTGTGCCAGCGTGTCTGTTAGTTTTCATACCATGCATAGTTGCATTAGAGAAAGTTTGGGAAGTACCAGACTTTTATAAGAGTATGCATACTTTTTTTGCATTCTTTAAATGCAAAAAAAATACCAGAACTTTTTCATGCTGTCTAAAAATATTGTACTCTGATTTGCATGCAAACTAAGAAGTTAACATGTCTGTAGTTTTTGTTGTCTTTAGCTTTGTTCTTTATTAGTGGTAAATAAACCTGAAAGTGACTGAAAGTGATCCGCATGCATTAATGAGCTAACCCTTAGATTATATTAAAGGAATATTTGACATGTTGTGAGTTTGATGAGAAGATTAATCTCACTAAATATGTAGCTACAGCCAGCAGACAGTTAGCTTAGCTTTGCATTAAGATCGACCACATGGATAAATGGATAACCTGGGTTTGTGGTTTTACAAGGCATTATGTGCCGGGCTATCTCTAAGATATACAAGATAAGAGGTGCTGGTTGGCTGACTTGTTGCCCTTGGAAAGACCCATGCTAGTTGTTTTCCCCTGTATCATGTCTTTATTCTTAAGTCTTTATGTACAGATAGTCTAACTCTTAACTATCAAATTCTTTAAGTATTGTTGATGGCAGTGTTAATATGTAACCATACGTTTCACCCATCATCCCTTTTGTGAGTGTGTGTTTGTGTTTGTGTGTGTGTGTGTTTGTGTAGTTTAGCCTGAGGCCTCACTAATCTTTCCCATGCCCCTCTGTCACACAAGCACACAGTCACGTCGCAAGCTAAGGTATTTCCTCTGTCATAATTATCATTAATAATAATATTTCTTTTCAATGTGACCTGGTGAGGACCCCTGCACTTTGCTGCATAGCTTGCATTTTTACACACATGCTGTTTATACAGCTGTGTATCCTTCAGAACCCGATTTGGGACGAATTGGGTAACGCAGATGTTTGGGTCCCGCCTGGTGCCATCTGGTAGCTCTGGCTCCCAAAAGAACTCAGCTGGACGTGGATTTCATGGTTGACGAGGAGGGCAGAAGGTAGATATGGTGTCAGAGAGATGAGAAGTGTACAGTGTGGGAAATGCCAGAAGAACAGGAGAAAGAATGGGAGAAGCAAGGGAAGAGAGAGGACAGAAATGTGATGATAAAGAGCAGAGAGCTGAGAGCTGAAAAAATAAAAGGGGGCATTAGCTAAGAAGTGATGGAGAAGGGGGTTAAAGTGGTGAGAAAAGAGAAGAGGGATTTAGGTGTGTAAGGAGGCCGTAAGTGGATATAGGGCAGCAGAGGCAGTTGCATGGAGGGCAGGAAAAGTGGCTGTAGGGGGTGAGAGGGAAAGGTGGATGGTGGGAACTTGGCGTGTGAAATGGTGGGCATTAGGAAGCAGGAAACAGCAGGTCGACGGGGACACAGTGCAGTCGTTACACTTCTGTTCTAGTAAAAAGAAACACATTTTTTGAGTCATTTTCTCACTGACTTGAAAAATAACATGGTTCTCTGTATGGTGAGTAAGATTTACAACTTGTGCTTCATTGAAACCCATTAAACACACAGGGTATAACTTCCAGAATGCAAGTATCAAAAGAACAGTGACAACTTTATTAGTACATCAAACCGTGCTTTGAGATATGGGTCATTTATCAGTGGTGACACACTACAGATACACACCATCTTCGTATCATTACAGCCAAATACCAGCCAGAGCCTGTTCCACTGTAGTTTAAATGTGTAACGCTACTCTACGGCCATGCTAACATCTCACTGACGCTGCACACAGGCACAACACTGCTTTGAGATAAATGTTAAAATCAGCATGCTAATATGCTCACAGTGACAATGCTAACATGTTGATGTTTAGCAGATAAGATGTTTACCAAGTCCACCGTCTTAATTGTTGCTTATTAACACTAAACATGAGGCTGATTGGAAGGTCATTGGTTTGCAGGTATTAGGTGTTAAACCAAAGTACTGGACCTCATGGTGGTGCTAGATGAAAAGTTAAGGGATCGCTAAAGTTATAATAATCAGTCAGGACCAAAGTGGTGGATCGACCAACAAATATTGCCATTCTTTGGGCCATGCCAGCATTGTAAAAAATATTTTTAAATGTGAGTCGAGAGGTTGTCAGAGCTTTGACAATCAGAAAAATGAAACTAATTGATTAATGTCAATTCTGATTCTGCTAGCTTACAGGTAAACAACAACAAAACGCTGTGTACGACAAGTAGACAGTTGAGATCTTGAGGTTGTGTGCATAGGCTCCTCTGTGAGGTTCTGCGACCAGGGGTTACCTAAAACACATTCTCTGCATAGCTCACAGAGATGTTTACCTGTAAGCTAGCAGAACCAGAATTGACTTTAATCAATTAGTTTCATTTTTCTGAAAGCAAAGTTTTTGGTTGATCCAACAAGAGCGAATGTATAAAGAATGAAAAAAAAAAAGTTATGCAAGTTCTATGTTATTACGGAACCGAGGACACGGATTGCTAAAATAAAGGGTTAGAAAATGGTGGCTGCAGACTCAAGTTCATGCCCTCATCTTGATTGTAATCTGTAACATTATCCTCAAAATCTATTAAATATGAAATGATAAATTATCAAAATGTTACTGTACATTTAGCCCCTTTCTTTTGCAGGTGTTGTCAGATCGTATCCTCCTCGCAAGGAGGTTTTGGTGCAATCAGAAAGCCCATTCACGGCTAAAATTTAAACTATTCAAGAAAAAGTTCATTCTTAACTGCTCTTGACTCATGATCTTTTACATGAGATATGAGGTATTGCCAGAAAACATCACTGATCTGAGAACTGTTCTTCACCATATTGAAAGGATTATACATTGTGATTGCAAACATATTCCCAGCAGGTTTTTGATGAGTGAATTAGTCAGTCAATCAGCTCAGCTGTATACGACTATATCATGTTCAAAGAGGGTCAGAACTATGAAACATCTGGACAATTTACTGCTCTCCAGCCTTTAGAACAACAATCATGTGACTTTGGCACTGAGAGCTCTGTGCCATCTGACTTGTCATACTTGTTTGAGGGTTCCATCTGGACAAAAAGTTAGTTACAGAAAAACATGATTATGCTGCACACAGTGCTTAGGAATATGTAATCAGTGCAGGGAGACCTGATGTTGGCTTCAGTGCTTGTGATGTTCTGATTTTCAGAATTCATCAGAAAGCTTTCTGGTATTTTTAGGTAGCAATATGATTACAGAAGACAGTTTGGAAAGCTAAGTAGAATAGCAGACAGTGGCAAGAAGTGGACAGAAAATGAAAATAAAGTGGAGTTTTAGAACAAACAAGGAATGGGTCAAGAATATACCAAAGGCTTCTTTCTTTTAACTGATTATTTTCTATATTATCACTTGTATGTTTTTATAACGAAAACCATGAAGGTATCCCTGTCACAGAAAATACCAAAATTGTCCTCGAACCTTTTGAAATGAGTTTGATTTCCTACCAGACGGCAACTGGCCCACATGAGGAAATGGAGGTTGCCGCGACAGACATGTTGAAATGCCATATCGGCCTCAGCCATTTAAAAGTCCATGTACTGTCTGCGGATCGTAGCCTTGGGCCACGTCAGTCCCTCCCTCCTCACTGCCTTTCCTGTCTATGCCCCTGCCACTCTTTGATTCAGTTCAGCTGTAATAACAATAAATCAGAGGTTTACAGGTTGTTTAGGGTGGAAGGGAAGGAGGGAGGAGTGGAAGGAACGTGGGAGTAGAACTTTATTTCATTTAACCTTCATTTTGCAGGATCCCTATGAGATTAGCAGTCTCCATTAACTAGAAAAATAAACCACAGTGCACATGAGTAAATAATACAGTTAAAAGACAATCATAAATCTTTCAAAAGTAAAAATATACATAAGCAAAAGTAAAGGAAGGCCAACTAATTTTTGATTTTGATGAAGCAGTCTGGAAGTAGGAGCAGGAAGCCGAGGATGTTATCCTCCCAGACGAGGGTGTGGCTTTATAAGGCACACTTACCGTAAAAGAAGCGTATCCTGAAGGAACTTCCTTATATTAACAGCCCCAAAGGAAAAATGACCACAACATAACCTGCAAGGTGTTAAAAGGATTAATCGTTAACTGTGACTCAACTATTGTATTGGAAAGTATTGAGATTTTTGGCTTTGACAAGTCACATTCCAGGTTGTGTTTAGGTCTGGGTTTCGCAATAAAAACTTACATTCATTTGGCCTTTAATGACTCAGATCCCCATCTGGATCTGAACAGATACCTCTAAACAGATTTGTCTCAAACAGGTGGCCCCATGGCCTTGTGCAATTAGGAGCTACCAAAATGATTGATAGACATTTAAACTCACAGCAATCAGATGTAGAAGTAGAAAGCAATGTGAGAACCCGTCCAGCAGGGCAGACAAACAGATAACATCTGGATGCATCTACTGGTTCTGGTCCACTTCATGGGCATGGATACTCTGGGAAATGCCGGTGCCTTGACAGAGCGTATCATCCCTGAAGCCCACATCTACAGGCCCTTGAAGGACACATATCGCTGCATTCATCTCCGCCTTCACCTTCAGAGATTCCTACCTGCCACGTCACTAGACATGAATTATTAAGATAAAACTGCACACTGACCCTTTCTGCCACATGTAGGTAACGGTTTTCGAAATAGAGGCTTTTTTTTATGTCCCTAAAGGTGCTTTCAGTGATGTCGGCTGATCAGGTTGAAGGCGGGCTGGGACATGCGGGTCACTGGATTCCCCGAATTAATACGAATGACAAAGGTTTAATTTGTTCCACTCTAACAGGTGCAACCAAGCTGACACCAGAGACAGGGAGATGTTATGTGTGTTGACATCCAAGAGCTCTAATCAGCCGAAATAAGTGAAATCACCTGTGTGGGTGTACCACAGGTGTGCAGGGCCTTCAACTCTTAGTATAGTTAACTTTTCTTTATCTTGTGCAATAATCAGAGGTGAAAATTGCTTCAAGCTGTTCACCAGCCAAGATTCTGTCACTGAGTTGACACTGTACGCATATTATCCAATCTAAGTGTGTACTTATCCTTGATATGCATGCATGATTTCATTAGGTTTAACTAGGTAAAGACAAACAAATCTAGAATGTGTGTGGGAATGTTGTGCAAGCAAATGCTGCTGTCAGATCTGGTGTAAAGATGTACGGACACAAATGATGGACATTTGGCTTAATATTATATAAAGATAAAGATGTTTTTTATACTCAGTATTTAAACCACTAGATTGTGGTCCACTAGGGGGCAGTGTATTCAAGTATGTCTTCCTTCACAACATCTACTCTACATAAACTCAAACACTGTATTATTTTTTTGATGCTTCTTTATGCATTATTTTCCCATGATGAGGATTTAATTGATGTATTTTTCGGTTGTTTTTCTGCAGCCAGATAGGGATATTTATCGTACTTGAATCAGTGTGTAAAGTTTGCATCAAACTGTGAAGATTTGGATACAAGTGTGTCAACGTGTTGTCTCTGTAAACGGAAGCCTTGAACTGAGTCTAACCTTAGTCATAGTGCAGCACTGAATTTAAATGAGCCACTCCTTCTAGTATGTGTGTGTGTGTGTGTTTGTGTGTGTATGTGTGTGTGTGTGTGTGTGTGTGTGTGTGTGTGTGTGTGTGTGTGGAGTTATGTTTGGATGGGACACTCCTTGGAAATGTGTTGCTGAGAATCTCCAGGAAACTCACTTCAATAGAGTTTTACATCTCAATGTGTATTAAAAAGACAGCCCATAACTTTGAGTTTGGACCTGTTTTTCATGTCACAACAGACAAATTGTGTCTCTCTCTCTCTTTCTTTCTTTCTCTCTCTCTCTTTCTCTCGCCACAGACAGTTAAAATTTTACTCCTTCTCTTCTCACAGAATCCCCAAACAATTCACCCCATAAAAATTCAGACACAGTTTGCCATATGTGAAAATGTATGGCTCCCACGGGTGCCCTGAAGGAAAATTACTGGCCGTGAGACAGCGATAGAAGATCCTTGTTTTCTTGCTTTCCTCTGTAGAAAAAAACAAAAGAATGAATGTGCATGTACTCAGTGGGACTGGATGTAGTTTGATGTGGCTGGGTGGTGCTAGTCAGGCCTTGTTATCCACAGTATCCTTCAGTCGCTAAACCTGTCAGAATGGGGGAAGCGCACCAGGCTGTTCCTGCTAATCGTGACTACATCTCTATAAGGAAAGGATGTTGAAAAAAATGTTTTGTTTTCAAACTGGGAAGTGGTTTGTTGAGAAAAGAGATGGTTTACTGGAGACAAACAACATTTGGTGCTTTTATTTCCTCAGGTTTTTCCTGAAACTGAGACTCACTCGAGTTCTTTAGCACGTGATTTATGGTCTAATACTCTCTGGGTTACATTAGATGTGAGGGGCAGGGAAGTTTGACTTTAAGTATCTAAATCCCTTTTGTAAACACTGCTACAGTAGCTGCATGCCAATTATCAGCACTTCTCAAAAGCTCCATACATGAAAAATGTGTTTGTCATAGCTCTGTTTATTTATTTTCAATCTGTGACCATGGGGTCTTTTTGTTGAAGCTGGCTGCTGTTAGACATTGTTTCAGTTTCTCTTCACATATTAAATCATCTTAATTTCTTTTAAATTCTTTGGTTTTTCTGGTGACTTTGCATTTATCTCTGTTGGCTGTCTCCTGTTACTTTAAGCACTAAAAGTGGCCAGGTCACTTTTATTCAATTCAATTCAATTTTATTTACATAGCGCCATATCATAACAAAGTTATCTCTGGGCACTCAATCACATGGAGCAGGTCGAGACCAACTTCCACACACACGAAGACCCAACGTTCCCACCATGAGCAAGCACTAGGCGACAACGGCAAGAAAAACTCCCTTTTAACAGGTAGAAACCTCGAGCAGAACCAGAACCAGAACCAGAACCAGAACCAGAACCAGAACCAGAACCAGAACCAGGCTCTAGGTGGGCGGTCATCTGCCTCGACCAGTTGGGTTGAAAAGGGGGGGGGGGCAGGAGAGAGAGCAGGTGGAAGGAGAACATACCACAGATCCAGACTTTGTAGCTCGTTTCTATAAAAAAGAGAGACCAAACAAAGTCGCTACCATGGCCGAGCAGACAAAGAGGTGAGCACCAGCAACAGAAACGTCAGCCAGGTGATCACAGAATCCCAGCACACAGACTTTTTTATTTACTAACAGTTTCACAGTTGTCACCTTCAGTTATTATAAAGTCCTGTGCTGCTGTTCTGTTCCTGTTTGAATGGGACTGTAGTCTGTACAGTGTGGCCCCTTGGATGCTCGGCGGTGTTGGCTTGGTGTCTGTGTTGTCAGTGTGGGTGTTTGTCTGTGTACAGGTATACGTGTCCATGTTAATACCTTTGTCACTTTTGTTTGTGCTTCTTCATTGTCATTCTGGAGAGAGTTAAGTACTTTTAATTATGCTGCAGCATCCCTCGCTCTCATACACAGCCTCCTGTTTCTTTGTTTTTCCCCCCTTTTTGATTCCCTTTTAATTCTGATTCTCATTCCTCTCTCTCTCTCTCCCTCCCTCTCTCTGTCAGCATCTTCTTCCCTTTCTTCATTTACAATCACCCACATACTCCCTCTTTCTCAAATTCCATTTCAGTGTCTTGCTTTGGCAGGACATGCTGAGCTAGTGCCAAGGCAATAATGAGAACTGTCAAGCAGCGACAAATGGACAGGTGAGAGAGACGCAGAGAGAAAGAAAGAAAGAGCGACGAAGAGACAGAGGGAGAGAGAGACATGAATATGAAGTACTGGCACTGCTGTGACTACTGACAGTCCACTCACGCATGCATGGACACACAAGTACACTCCCACCCGGCTTTCTGAGCCCACATTACAGGGCTCCACCGATATACACTTTCACGGCCAATACAGCTGCTGATATTTTACAATTAAGGTTGGCCAATACGGATATTTTCTGCTAATGTTCAACAGTGGTTTGAAACATTTTCAACACAAGGATTTAGCTTTTCAGAAAAATGTCTCTTGATCAAAACATTGACAGCTTAATTAAGATTTTTATGTTTATTTTTAGGCAACTCAAAGCTCTTGTTTCAGGTTCGAGAAGGATCGTCGTCTTGGTTCAAGGAATAGTTTGACATTTAAAAAAATATTCTCATTTGCTTTTGGACGAGAGTTCGATTTTTGTCCGATAACTAAGCTAACTATCTGGCTCCAGCTTCGTAGCTTAGCATAAAGACTGAGAGCAGGTGCAAACAGCTAGCCTGGATCTGTGTAAAAATAAACAGAATTCATCTTCCAGCACCTCTGAAGCTCACTAATTAACACATTTTAAATCTGTACAACAACCAAAGTGTAAAAAGGACTGGGAGACTGCCAGGCAATCAGCGGAGCCATGCTAGCTGTTTCCGTCTTGCTTTCAGTCTTTATGCTAACCTAAGAGAAGCAGCTGCTGGCTGTAGCTTCATATTTAATTGACATATATTAGAGTGGTATTGAGCTTCTAACTTGGTGACACGGTTGCAAATTCATGCTGACAGACATTACAGCTCCAGTTTGGAGGAAAGGGAGTCTGGGGACAGGGACAGGCGCTCTAGTTTTTAACATGACAGTGATTAACCTAATGGTTAAAAGATCATATACGACTTAAGACTCACTTTGAATCCCATCTTTAACATTAGTTAATATTTAAATAGACTGTGGGGGGGAAATGTGATTCTTAGATACATTGCGATTCTGTCTCAACGCAGAAATCTCAGTAATCAGAAACTTAATTTTATCTACGTTATAATCACCTGTAACAATTTTGTAAGACTGTTATTAATACGTTCCTTGCAACTGAACCATCTGGATGGAGAAAGGTAACGGACATAAAACATCTGCTTTGTGTTTACATTTTAAGCTAGGCTAGTTGAGCTGGTGAGCAGCCAAAGATGGATACAGTCCACCCGGCAATTACGTTAGACAAATAATTCTCAGAAGTGTTTGTACCAAAGTAGTTATGTGTTGCAGCCAGAATCCGCCAGCACATTTTTTCTGCTAGCTTTGTGATAACTACTGCAACGTACAACAACTGAGGAAGTTGTTCTTTTTCTACTACTTGTGATTCAAAAGTCTCTCACCGTACTCACAGGTGGTTTGTATATAATGTGTATTCCATGTATAGTATAATACATGACGTGGTTCATATTGAAATGCCAGTTTATACAATAGACAGTAGTGCTGTGTTAGTGCTGTAGTTTATAAACCTGGAGATGATGTGACAGTGTGACAGAGAAATGTTTTGTGTGTGTGAGTGAATATAAACAATAGTACATAAATGTTTGCCATATTAAGTGTGTGTGTGTGTGTGTGTGTGTGTGTGTGTGTGTGTGTGTGAAGGGTAAACTACAGACTGCAGATGGAGTGGAGTGTGTGGTTGTTTCCTGCGTATGGCTGAGTGTGTCTGCAAACATTTCACCAGACTGGATTACTCATTCAGTGGTTCCACACACAATGGTTTGAATTTTTATAGCATGAGATATACTGTTGCTGTTTGTGTTTTATTTTAGATTTGATGTTTCTTTGCATATTAGCTGCTCATTGTTTATATGAAAATGTGTAACTTTCAAATAAAAAAGATGCCTTTTACTACACTGAAAACCCCTGAGCCCAGAGGTATGAATCCCAATCCTAATCAAATCTGAATCTGGTTTATTGCCAAATAGGTTTTCACATACAATATATTTGCTTTGGTATTTTGGTGTATAACAATAAACACAGTAAGAGAAAACTAACAATAAAATATGGAAAAAAATATAAAAAGAATAAATAAATGAATAAATCATGCATACACACAAAACCACATTATGCTCTCCACACAGAAACTGCTTATTAAAACATGAAAGTGCTGTGATGATATAATGCAGCTGAGCCTACCTGACATGTAGAAAGGTGACATACTGTCAATAGAGTCTTGGGAGAAATCCTCAATTTTATTACATTATATGTATGATATGAAATTCAACATGTATCTATATGATCTGTTTGTAATGTATAAAATAGGGCTACATATTGTTCAATTTGTACAGTACAGGGAATAACATTATGTATGTAAATGTAATGTAATGTAGAAAACTGTTATGACTTACAGTATACACCAGTGTGTAACTGGTTTTGCAAAAAGATGCAAAGGTTGCTGTAGCCTGTGCCCAATTTTACTTTGTGGCAAGTACAGGACCAGTATGTTTCATGTACTTACCTATAGCACTTGTGATTCATCACCAGCACTCGTATTATTTGATACGATATCTTGTTGTTTTCGTCCATGATTCTATGCACTTTATGTAAAGCTCTTATTTGGAAGTCGCTT
>JAVQJD010090398.1:0-26065 GCA_036023655.1 Nannoperca australis | reverse complement strand
ACTGTGTGTGTGTGGGGGGGGGGGGGGTCTACCACAGTCTTCTTGATACTAGCAACAGATGGTGCCAAAGTAACGAGTTTAGATGAAATTATTTCTATATAATGCTTAATATATAAATAGTTTGCCTTTTTTGTAAATCCGCTTCTTCTTCTTCTTCTTCTTCCTGAGAGTGAGATTATAAGATTGATAACACTCATTTCTGTGCCTTACGCTAGGAGGCGCTTAGCTTCTGTTAGCATAAAGACTGAAATCACCCGGAAACAGCTGGCTGGGCTCAGCCAGAGTTTAATAGTCACACCTACCAGCACGTTTAAAGCAATTCAAGTAATTAACACGTTCATCTCATTTGTTTAATTCATACACAAACAGAGATGGAAACCAGACATGTTGTGGTTGAAGGGGGAGTCACATGCTGTTTCAACAAAGCAGCGACCCCCTGGAGTCCCGTCTGCACTGGGTGGTTGTGAGCAGAGACAACGTGTTAATTACTGAACTTTAGGGCTTCTAAAAGGCATATTTTTTAACTTTATGCTAAACTAAGCTCAATAATTTACACACAGACAAGAAAGGGAATGAGCACACCGCCCTAAATGTCAAAGTACTCCATTCAAATACTTTAAGAGCAACTGAACGCCCAGTTAAAGTCAGTCTCACACCATCGCCTCTTGTAAACCAAGCGTTAGGTGTGATGGTCTTCCAGAATTCAGAGAACCAGAGTTACATACTCATTTTAACGTGTACATCAGCCGCACGCCAGCTTGCACGTGGCGTGCAGCCCGATGTGGCGACATAGACAGCAGCCAGAAGCCCCTCTCAGACACATACATACAGACCACACTGACATGCTGCCGTGTCCTTACACGTCTACTATCACGTTCATCAGTTTTCCACCGGAGCGGGACTTGGTTGACGGTACAAACTCAGCCTCCCTCGTTCATTCATTCAACCACAACGTGACCGTAAACAGGAAAGAGGCCGCGTGTGATTAAAAACCCCAACTCGGACACACCCAAATTTGCTGGACACAAGCAGAATAACATCTGGACCAGCACATCCCACATGTCCCACATCTTAATAGGGAATGGGAATCAGAGCATTCTGGGGAGACTCTTTCTGTTATGAATTGTTGATCCACGGAGGTTTAGTTTTTGTAAAACTTGCAGCAGAGAAATGTGAAAATCTGTGATGTCATCACAATGTGAAGTCATGGGCGCCCAAGCTAGAAAGTGTTTTTAGACATATGCACCAGGCGCAGTATCCAGATCTTATAACACATTCATGGTTAGAGAGAGTGGAGCTACTGTTGGACAACAGCACCGAGTTGATATGAAGACGAGTATCGTCTGTTCTCTCGTAGGCTTCAGATACAGGGCCCCAGTGCTTAATGTGGTGTTTAGTTTTCTCACCTCAAGGTAGAATCCACCCAGCCAGGATGGGTAGAAATGAGTAACGTGGGTTTGTTGATAGAGAAAGTAATACTCCTCAGGGCTGTGGACGGGGGCCAGGCTGGCCTCCACACCAGCACAGTAAGCCTGGGGGAGAGGAGGGAGACAGAGAGGGGTGAAGCTCGAGACAGAGAAGAAGAAACCAAGGCCACAGGTGGGGTAGGGAGTAACAATAAGGGAGACACAGAGGCTGAAAGATTGTAGACGTGAAGACACCTTTTTAACCATGTAGTGACTTTAATGTGAATATTACAACAGCAGAGGAGGTCCACATTCAGAAGATTCACCTGTTTAGAAGTGAGGTTGATTGAATTAGTATTTCTCTAACATGAGCCACTCTAATGCCAGTAATAGTGTGTATTTACATCAGCTGCAGGCCAGGACAGAGACTCAGAGTTGTAGTAGTAACAGCGGCCCTGGAAGCTTGTCCAGCCTGCAGGACACAACTTCACTGGTGCTGCGGACGTCAAACAAAAGGAGAATTATACATGTTGGACACTTTCCAGCAATCCTGTGGGTTTGAATGTGCATCATGACCTTTTTCCTAGTGACAGCCTTTTCTACTGCTGCCCACGACACAAAGACAATACAAACCCCTCCCAGCGTGTAAAGACTAAGATCCTGTCGTCTTCCTGCAACAGCCGGCGATGTACTGGACCAATTCCAAGACTTTTAGTAAGTAGAAGTCATTTAGACCACAACATTTGGAAAAAAACATTTTTTGTGAATAAATAGGGCCCAGGTTTAAAAATCCCAGAGTTTCCCTTTAAGACCTCCAGTCGTGTTCGTGTCATGATTCGAATAAGATGCCAAGAATAATCTCCTTTTACGTTGTAACTTCACTATGAGCCCCCTTTACGTGTTTTTAGGTCACGCAGAGAAAGACCTACGGACGTCGGAGTTCTTCACACAGATGGAGGCGTAGCCGTTAGCGTTGCATGCTGTATTGCTCCATCCAGCTGTGAAAAGAGAAGATTAGAAAAGGATAATAAGAGAATAGTGGAGCAGAGTGTGCACATGTGCAGATAATAAATACCTGAACTCACAAGTGTCTGAAAGTTTGATTTAAAAAATATAATCTGAAAAATGATTTACATAGTTACTATTGTTCACTGCTGTCTACTGGCCTAAGGGCCATCTGGCAACTTAATGCTGTAGTGTTTAAAACCCGCTTCCACACGGTATTATTATATATATGTTTGTTTTCTTACCATCAGAATTGAGCAATAGGCAGGGGTTGCTGCTAGACGGCAACTTGTTGCTCCAGCTGTTGTTGTAGAACCAGGATCCATCAAGCCACAACCAACTGTCCTGGAGGGAAAGCACAGGAGCATCATCAGTGCTTTGCTGTACAATGGAGACCAACTTCAAATAGCAACGTGTAAAAATTAGGAAATTACATTAAAAAACACAAAAGGAAATCACTTTAACACTGACAATACAAAGTACATCACTGAAAACTGCAGCCCTTACTTCCTGTCGCTGAGCTTCTCTGTTTCCTGTCTAAGCAAAAAACCATAATCCCAACAGAGAGAGCCGAATGGAGCCGGCGACACTCACTAACTGAACCCAGACTGTTTATTTCTGTCTGATTCTGATTCTGAGAGAAATACAAAGAGAGAGTTCTGAATGGATGCAACAAGACCATATCAAGGTGCACTCAAATCAATCAGTTATCCTCACTAATGCACATGTATACAGGAGGTGCTCCAGACTCTCAGGTCATCAACAAGTGTTTCTATCATGTGTTGTTCTGCTACACAACGACAGACTAAACAGATTCAAAACATGGATTCCTGTACAAGAGAATTTACACAAATTGTTTGATTTACTCAAATGTCATTACCTCAGTCTGAAAACAATATTTAATGTTATATTTTAGAAATCCATTAGACAATTCAGCTTTTACCTCGATCGTCTTTGTGGTGCTGCAGGTGGCTACATAACATGACATCCTGATCTGACTGGTACCTGTAGGTAGAAACCGCCCAGCAGAGCCTGCTGATATCCATTATTGTTGGTGAGCTGCTGCAGGAAGCCGTACTCCTGCACGCTGTGGACGGACACCAACATGGACCCAAGGACGGCACAGTTCGACTGGTGGAGGAGAAGAAGGCATCAAAGTATGACCCCCGTGAAGTGCACAGGGTGGAGGCGCTGGTTTAAAAAGACAAATCGTTTCCTGCATAGAAACTGGACGGTGGTCAGATGTGAGGTTAAACTCCTAAAACTACAAATACAGTAAACAAATGCTTTACTGTATTTGTATTTGCCGATGTTGAAGCATCCACTGAAAAGACACTCCTCTTATGTTTCATGTGTAATGGAAACATGATATTCTGCTCTGGTGGTTTCTATTGTTGCCTCGATCTAAAATAAGATTTAAAAATACACACTGCACATTCATTTCAGCTAATACTCACAACATTTAGGACAGTAATGTTTTTCATTCTTCTTGACCTGACTGAAGGAATCACATGCCATCATATTTTTTACTTTAAAAAAAACTGTACATTTCTGCCAGGAAACGGGAAAAACAATGTGAAAACTTTGTCTGAATTCTGACTTTTTAAGTCAACGCTGTACAATACGGGAAGCAGACTGCTCGTGACGCACTCCTTCTTGGCATCATGCTGCTGGTTTGGCATCACCACACCCCCCTAACACCCCCCTAAGATTTACTAATTCAGACAATTTAAGTAAAACGTACCAGATAATAAATAATTGTTTTTACTCATCTAAATATTATAACTTAGCATCATTAGATTTCCATTTTAAAGGACGTTTGGCGCAGTGTTTACCTGAGCCTGAGGCCAGCTCTTGCCCTCAGTCACAAAGTAGTAGCAACGCCCTTGGAACACCACCCATCCATCAGGACACATCGCCGGGCTCCGTGAGGGAGGAGCCTGTGTAACAGGGGTCTCTGTTGTTGTTGGTGTTGTCGTTGGGGTTGTTGTTGGTGTTGTCGTTGTTGTCGTTGGTGTTGTTGTTGGTGTTGTCGTTGGCGTAGTTGTAGTCATACAACATGTAACCGTTGGTGTAGTTGTTGGTGTTGTTGTTGGTGTTGTTGTTGGTGTTGTCATTGTTGTTGTTGGTGTTGTCGTTGGCGTAGTTGTAGTCATGCAACATGTAACCGTTGGTGTAGTTGTTGTAGTTGTTGTTGGTGGGCGAGTCGTAGTAGTGTAGAACATTTCTGAAGCCGGCACTGAGGAGAAGAATTCCCTCACGTCTAAAATCATGTCTGGCACGAATCTTTTGCCAGTTTGAAAACATACATGTAACTGATGTTAGCATAAAGCTAACATGAGGGGGGGATGTTTAGCACAGGCTGCAGAGTTCAAGCTTAGAAAGACAAGACATTAAGTTGAGACTCTCAGTTTACTGCTCACATGCTACACGTCAAGTGTTTTGCTAGATGTTCATAACTTCATCCATGCCCGGGGAAAATGTATGGAGCCGGGTGTAAATCTGAACTCTTGCTTTACAAATAGGTGCACTCGGGTTCATAATCCCTGCCCACGGGTTTGTACACCGTGGAAAAGTAAGATTCCTACTCCAGAGTGGGTTGATAATTATGTGTGTTCATTTCTAGAAACTACACGGCCTCTTGATTCTTATCAATATAATACATTTTGATTGGAGCAGCTTTAAAATCTGTATTGAATTGTTCATTTGAGCAGCGTGCAGAAAAAACAAGATGTTCATTCAAACTTTCTTGCTGAATCTAAAGTTACTTTTGCCATAAAAGGCATTTGTTTTATAGACAGAACTCAAACAGAGCACAGGAAGTGAGCTCAGGTAGTAGGCTAACGTCTGATGTCTGGTTTACATACCTGATGCAGCACTGACACAGAGGACAGCACCCAGCAGAACACAGAGGACAAGAGATGCCTTCATGGCGATGAATGACGTGTTACTGGAATTAGAGGAAAAGCACTTAAAATGCACGTCAACCCATATGATGGTTCTGATGAGGCGAAGGTGGCAGAAGGGTGGCTTACCTGGCTCTGGGGAACTGAGAGATGGTCTTCCACAGGGAGGTCCTCAACAGTTCTGGGCTTTATAGTCCACGTCGCATCACGTCAACACATTTCAGTCTGATGTGTACGTGAGAAACTAATCAGCATGTTTGCATTCAGAGCTCAATTTATCAGTGTTTGTTCAAGAGGTTTCCAGCATCTGAGTGATACTGTGCCCCAGTTTAAACTGTGTGTGATACCCAGGAAGTGAGACCAACACTCGAGGGCAGTGTCCTGTGATCTGAGTTCAGTGTTCAGCATGTTTGTGAAGATGAGAAGCACTTAACAGACACGCCTCTCTGACGGTGAAAATCGGATGTTTGCGTGTAGCGTGGAGGCAGTGACCTGCAGTAGCACCGCTGACTTCGGTTGCTGGGAAAGGAAATAAATTAGCTGCTTATCAGATGGTGAAGGTCAGTGAAGTTAGGTCCACTTCTCCTTGAAGGTGAACCTGAGGTCACCGACTGTATTTGCTCTACGTGTCTTGGAAAAATACATACTGTTGCTCATTTCAAGCAGAAGGTTTTAATCTGCTGCCCCGTAACTTGTTTCTGACGTTCATAATGTGTAAAAACATGATTTAACACATCTTTGAATTCAATTGACGTAAATAAAACCAGACATCAAAGGTCAACCATGTTGATTTTGATGGTGTAAAATCCATAAAACTATGAATTTGAATGTCCCTGTATAAACTTGAGGAAATGATACCTGTTCCTGAGCAGAAAGGATCTCTAGTATACACATGAACAGAAAGAAAAGAAGCTGTTCCCCTCAACTAAGTTGAGTTTTGGCATCTTTCTTAGCATTGGTTTTCTTTTACGCAACTTCCCTGTGTTGGTTCAGTCTCTCTTCTCTCATCATTGTTTAAACCAGTATTGCTTTATATTTTTGGCCATTTTGGTGCAGTGGAAACAAGCCCTAAACAAAGCGTTGACATATTATTACCTTTAAAATTCATATGTAAACTGTAGAACTTGTTAGCAAACAGTTGCCCATTATCATTATCTCTTCTTTTAGCTCCGTTCTCCAACTCCTTGAGCAAAATAATCTGCCTCTTTATCTTTTAAATGCTCCACTATGTTCCCCAGCTAATCGCTTCCTGTCGGCCCGTTGTTGAGTCTGGTGCTGGGCAGGTAACTTCTCTGGAAACAGCTGCTTGCTGTGTCTGGAAAACATTGCTCGGCTGAAAGATGCTAAAATGCTCCATAGAGTCACGGGTAACTGTGACTTCTCTATGAATTTGTGTCTACAAACACCTCACGGTCACATTTAAGGTTGACATCACTATTGGAAGTACTTTATTTGTATAAAAGTGCAATAAATGGAATGGCTACTGGTTTACATGTATTATGTTGGAACAGGGTGCGATTCTTTTCCAGAAGAGTATTCAATAGTGTCGTACGGAGGCCCAGAAGTAACAAAAGTCAAAATATAACTGAATGCATCAAAGTGGCAGTAAAAGGACTGATGTTTTCCATGTGATAGCAAGTTCAAAATGTTTTCGACTGAATAAAAAGTGAACTGTTACAGAGGCACCCGTCCAGGATAATGACTCATCTCCTCCTTTTTCATCTGTATCTCTCTGCTGCTACTTATCCACCGGATTCTTTTTTTTTCTTAATCATGCTTCCTGATCGCATGCTGCTTTAATTTGTGCTAACTATCTTTGAAATTACCACTCTGACTCTGTACATGTCCTCTTGATTGCTGCCACACACACACACACACACACACACACACACACCAGCTTTTCCTCAAGTAGCCACGCTGGAAAAGTACGTTAACAAGTAAATCCAAGATGTTGCGCTGCATGTGCTGCAAGAGTGAGACCAGGAGATGCAGACAAACTGATTTGTGAATTATTTTGAGCAGTGGAGGAAAGGTTTTTAACAACTCATCAACAGCAGATGGAAGTTGTGTTTCTTTAGGCTTCTTTAGGGCTTTGGGAAATAAGAAACATTGATGGACTCTGTCTCTTTGATTTGTTGAAGTGCTTATTGAGCACTTGAGCAGGTGATCTTCACTGTGCTTCTGTTCATCACATCACAAAGAGCTTTAATGTGCTTTGGACTTTGGGAACGAGTCATCCATCAGAAAATGTAAATGAAACTTTTTCAATACAGCAACTCAGCAAATATTTTTTATTCTTAACACATGAATCAGTTAGCAGAGAGAAAACATGACAGAAAAGATCACGATCACAAAAATAAACTGTAATCCACTCAACCCCATTTTTAGAATGTAAATTTGTAGAATTCCCATCAACTCAGGAGGTGTGGAAGACGCAGCACTGTACATATCATACTATAATTATTAATGATGTAAATAAATATACAAAAGTCAACACAATAGTTGTTCTAGCTGTCCATGTGAGTGTGGCAACTTGGGAGATGAAACAAAACACATGAAAATAAAAGCAGAGCCTTCTGTCTTTTGTTTTCAAGTCCCCGGTGTACCAAATGTATACTTCAGTATAATTCTGGTGGTGACACCGGCTGTTTGTTCACAGCTCAGCATCAAACATGTACTGATGTATCAGGCGTTAATGCATGAACCTGCTTCCCACAGCTGTGAGCAGGACAGCTCTGCAAACAGGAATCTCCCTTCTCAAGAAAAGACATTAGGAATAAAGGCAACTTGTTTTATGGAGACCCAATGTGTTCAGTATTAAATAAAGATTAGGAAATAAACCGGTGAATAAATACAAACTGAAATCCATTGCCAAAAATCCAAAACAAATGTCGGATAAAATCATCGGACTCACTTTCTAAATGCTTGAACATCAGCTCATTATTATGAAATGTTACTTCATAGTTTGTTTGCTGTCATTTTTATTTTATTCCTTCTTCCAAACTCTGATGCTAAATGCTAACATGCTGATGTGTAGCACATACGCTACAATGTTTATCACATATCATCTAAGTTTAGCATGTTACCATGCTAACGATCGGTAATTAGCACTAGAACAAAGGACAGCTGAGGCTGGTGGGAACGTCATTAGTTTTGATCTGATGATGGCGCTAGATGAAAAGTTAAAGGATCACTTATGACCTCACGGTGGCGCTAGAGGAAAAGTCAGGGAATCACCAGCATCCGTGAGAGACACTACCATCCCCAGAACCATGCTGCTAGCTTAGCCAAACGTTTACTGGGTTCTTCTACAATCTCTCGGTTTTATTACATATTTTGTCTGCATTATAATCATGATTCTTTATTTCATTGTGAATTATGTATTTACGTAATGCTGGACACTATTGGGTCTCTATACAATGCAAAGGATAGTTTACAGCTGGTAAAATACATTCTTTATTCCCCAGTAAAGACAGACAGGCAACATGCTGAGGCACTGAAGCTGAGGGACCATTTAGCCAACAAACAGAAAACACGTCACCTTCTTCAGCCATGATGTTGAGGCATAAAACTGTATACCGTCACAGGCTGTTTACCCAAGTATTCAACATTTACACTTACAATCCCTGCTCACGATAGTTTTTTCTCTGCTGCCTGTTTGTGAAGACTCAACTGTTTTTTGCACTGTATTGATAAAAGATACAATGACATGGGTTCAATTTACCTCCGAGGAATTTATTCTAAGAAAAAAAACTAATATATAAAAAAGCTGAAAGTATTTTGGCATCAAATGAACCTCACAACCTTTATATGATGCATTCAAGTGCTGAACGAGTGTTTGACTGAGCGTGTCTGCAGTGACTTACCTTCTGTCAGGTAATGACAAACACTTCAGTTTTGATTTTAATGCTGTTTTTAAATACTATTTGACCGAGGTTTTGTGTGTAAAAATAGGTTTGTTCAACACAAAATACTCTTTTTATACAAGGTTATACTTTGTTTTCTGAGCACCACTTTAAACAGCCTGCCTGGACTGTATTTTGAACTAATTAAATGGACGTATGTGTTCATGTGAAAACATGGTAATACTTTAATTCCTATACAGGGGCTATTTTGATGGAGGACAATGGATTACAGCCTCCTTATTCACCCAAATTAATAAGTAAAGCATTTCCCTCTTGTCAAGTGCAATCTGTTATGCTGTGATTGGTCCATCTGTACAAAGTGAGGATGGCATGTGTTAAACGCTTTGGCAGTAGACATGAAGATCCTCCCTCAGAGGAAGGAACACTGATGATCGTCACCGTGTTTTCAGACATGGCTCAGTAGAGACGCCATATGATACAGTCCCACCGCAACACGTACAGATCTTACTACTTCAAGCTTATGGAGTCAAACGTTGCTCCATCACCTGATGGATGACGGTCGGTTTGACAGTTCGACCGTAATGGAAAAGAATCAAGTGATCTTTCATCAGCTCTCTAATTAAAACGTCAGCCTGTGAGAGCTGACCTCTTTGCACACACACACTGATTAACTAATTAAAGGCTGATGAACTAATTAAACCCAAAAAGATTTGATCTCACAGCTTCCCTTTGCTGTAATTACCCTCACAGGTACATCCAAAATGAAACACTGTTACCATCGTGTGCGTGACCTCGACTCCTCGCCACAGATTCAGTGAAGCTGTAGAGAAATCAGTGGCTCTGTCGCCCCCTTTCAAGAAAATACTGAGATACAAGTCACACAGACAATATGTCTTCAAACTGACTGAAATCATTCTGATTATAGATTCCAGATGTTCACATGGACGCTAAATAAAGGGATTCAATACGATTTATTTATTTATGTATTTAATCAGAATAGATCTTTCTGACACAAAGTGGTTCCACTCGTTGCCTAATGTTCCCCCACGTGGATCAAACATGCGCAGAAAGAAAAGATTTACTCCAACCAGAGTGTTTACATGGTTATTAGGTGCTAATCAAAGGTTTACACCCCCCATCGGGCCACTCTCTTCTGATTGGTGGATTTTTATTCCCATTATTAGTTGAATATTAGGGTCCATGTAACCGCAGCTACTGTTGCCCATATATTAGTGCCAGTGTGAACTATGGTGGAAATGAAAGCTTTATGCAACAAAGTAAAAGTGTGGGAGTTCTATGTTGCTCCGCTGAATCTGTGTAGAGGTCTGCAGGAGGTGCACCACTGCACGACAGAGATGAATGTGAGAGAAAAGAAGCGTCTGAGTTTGACTTCTCAGCAGTTAAATCACCTCAAAAAAAGCACGACACCAGCAAAAACAAAACCCTGCAGCCCTGTGCCTCAACACTCACTGTCTCCTCGAAACTGTGTAAATCTGTGTGAAGACTCGCTCTTCATCTGCGGTGTCCCTTCTGCTTCTTGTTCCTCGCGGGCGTCCTGATGGGCTGACTGGCGGTGCCGTTCTCCAGAGGCACAGGAAGCGGAGCTGCCGGCGGAGACGTGGGAGAGAAAAGGTCCGGCTCTCCGTCCATGCTGGACTTGAAGGGTCCGGCTGAGGAAAACTTCAGAGGACTGAAAGAAAACGACAAAGACGGAGACGGACAAAGTTACAAGAAATACAAGATGAAGTTTGAAAGACAGAACATGTGTAAAGACGCTACAGTTAGAACAGAAGTTTCAACTCGGCTCGTTTGGTCTGGACTGGCCTTCAGAGACACACAACAGGGAGGTTCAAAAGGTGCATTTTAAAATGAAGCTGTGTGTTTGACTGGGCCACGTTACAGAAATAAAACATATTCTATTATTAACCTTTTTACTTTGTGAGGGAAAATGTTCCTTCAGTATGTTTCTGAAGCATGGCTCTATTTAGGACGAATATATCGCAAACAGAAAGAACATCTTCGGAGACGGGAGAGGTTTGTAGGCGAGAAGGTTAATAAAGTTTAATAAAACAGAACACGTCTCACTCGCTTCTAGCTTCATGTTTTTACCCGCAGCATCATGCTGTCAACATCCATTAAGCTCCCATTTATTTATTTTTGATGCATTTGTTCTCATCTACAAAGTGTCTATCAGAATCGGTATTAGAAGCAAACTGGCTAAACCACTTTGGTTTAATAGTAGTATTTATGCCCCGTTTCTTCCTAAATATGTGCTTGTTGTTACCTGCTGTTAATAAATGTTTGTTGATATGTGGCTTCATAGGATCCATTTCTGTCTGGGTTTGTGCAGTTTGCTGTCTGTGTGCATCTTTAGTGAAGAGACAGGAACATAACTAATGTCCATAATGTCATATATTAATTCCTCTACCGCTCTCAGTGTGTACTATTCCCTCTAACACACAGCAGCTGAAAAAAGACATGAATAAACTGACACAGACACAGATATCTCCACGTGTGTGCTACCTGATGGGTGTGCGTGGGCTGCTGTTGTGTCGGCGCACAGGTCGTGTTCGGGGTTCGAACGAGAAGCCTTCTTTCAGACTCTCCAGGACCGACGGGGCCACGTAGGTGAAACCCTGTTGGGAAACGATACGGTCAAGCGTGGGTGGACGACGTTACCGCGTGACCTCATTAATACAAGACAGACGGGGACGGGTGTCTCACAGCGAAGGCCAGCTCTGCACTGTGGCTGAGCGAGGTGTCGTCCGGACTGTCCACCGGCGTCTGTCGGGTAAATCTGGTGTCAAACTGGCTCACGTCCTCGTCAGATTGCTGCAGGCAGGCAGGCAGGCAGACAGGCAGGCAGGCAGAGAGACAGGCAGGCAGACAGGTGATTTAGAGAAAAGGATGTAAGGGTGTCTGTAGCTATGAAGGTGTGTAAGGATTTAACACAAAGACTGGGAACATGACAGAGATGGTTGGTGGCAGCATGATATTAACTTAACGAGCTGCTCCATAACATAAAAGGATGACCGACCAGCTGGGGCTTGTAGGGCGGCTCCACTCTCTTGTTCAGCAGGTCTTCCCAGTTGATGTTCTTGAAGAAGTAGTGTTTCTGCAGAGGAACAAGTAATAGATTCTATAAAAGCCTGCCGAAATGGAAATTCTCCCAATAAATCGTGATATGTAGCCGCGGTCTGGACCCAGAGGCCATCCTATCAGGACCCGGACCTAAAACTGCCACATTACACTGGACTAACAGCCCAGAAATCATCGCACTCACACACGTTCTTCCCACAGGCAGCTCATATGTTTTAAAAAAAACAACATGTTTTTAAAATACATGATTCGGCTCGACCAATCAGATTCCACTATGTACATTCTTAGTCCAGTTACAGGAAATCTGTGTTAACAGCAGGTAGAAAGCTAACGCGGTCAACAGAGGTGAGTTCCACTACTGGAGAACGTAGTTACTGCAGTCAGTTACCTGGATATCAGCACAGTCCGCTTTACTGGAGCCAAGTCTCTGGGCCGGACTCTTCTTCAACAGCTGGGGAAACATTTTTAAATAAAAAGAGATAAAAGGCTCCATTAGTGGCCGTTCTGGAGCTCTCAATCAAATCCCGTCTACTGAAGATGATGGTGTGAGGCCATGGGTCGTGCGGTGAGCTGGTTGTGTCCACCGTTTGACCTCATTTGTTGAATGAACATAAACACGAGTCTACGTACGAGCTCTGCTGCTAATGACACCCAACTGAACTAAAGTGATTTGGAGCAAGTGATTTGAGAAAACGTTGACCCGTAACAAAACCAGGCTGATTGCAATCGACATTTTATCAAACTCACAAGGTTTATCTCAATTATAGCGAATGCATTGCTTTTAACAAGGGTTACTGCAGTGTTAGCCAGTTCAATTCCCATTTCTTGTAGCTCACCATGTAGTAACACAAGCTTTTGCAGACTCGCTTTACATACCACTACTGACGTTGGGAATTCTCATAATGCTTCATATTGCTTTTATTCTGCTTTGTGGTCAGATTGCCAAATCAAGGCAAAACGAGAACACGACCATTTGTAGCTCCACAAAAGGAGAAACTAGTAACTGGTGGTTCTGAAGAAGAAACATCCACCAACATATCAAACACTGCCAGAGTCGCTTTACTGAGGGTCGAAGCCTCGCAGAAGCTGCTAAACGGTGCATAAAAGCAAACAGATGAGACGCTTTTGTTCACTCAACAATGTGGCGTGAGGAAAACAGGACCTACTGCTCTCTGCTAATCTGGTAATATTGCCTGTGTGTGTGTGTGTGTGTGTGTGTGTGTGTGTGTGTGTGTGTGTGTGTGTTTGTGTGCAATCATTTGAAACTAGAAGTGAAACAAAAGAGCAACAATGAATGTGAAGCTGTATTCAGACGTGTTTGTGTGCTACAGACCTTCTTGATGAGGTCCCTTGCGTCGATGGTCAGGTATGGGGGCAGATTGAGTTTGCACTTCAGGATCTTATCAATGGTCTTCTTTTTGTTTTCAGCTGTGAAGGGAGGCTGGTGGAGAATCACAGGAGGGAGTCAGTGAACGCATCACGGCAGCGATGAGCAGGATCACTAAGAACAACTAAGTAAAGTAACGGATCACAGAAGTCACGGTTCAGATCCGAGTCAAGGATCAAGGTCTTTTCTTGTCGCACACGCCCAATACTATCACGCCCACACGCTGTTACAGTTTTGTGCAGCACCCTTCGTCCGTCAAGATATTTAACGGAGAAGCCAAAATGCTTCATATCTGGGATTTAAATTATGCGAGAGGCCTCTCAAGTTCTTCCTCTCCTCCGCTAGCCACGACTGTCACTTAAATAACGCTTAAATAATCAAATCAACCTTCAGCGCTTCAGAATAAAACACAGCACTCAGTCTGCCTGTTCACTGCAAGTTATTTAAAAAGTTAAAAACAGCGGCAGTAAAACTCTATGTCCCACTCTGATGGGACATTTTATCATTATATTAGACTTGGGCACTGACAGTGTAACGCATGATGCCGTTATCTGTTTTTAATTATTGACTTTTTTAATAGCAACATAGTTTGAAGATTTTTCCACTTCAGTTAAAGGTGGCGCGACAGGAAAACGACTACAGCCCAACACATCACTTCCTCACTATTCATTCAGAGGTCTCTATTCTTTAACTCTTCTCTCAACACAGTTGTGACTTACTGATCCGGTCATCATGTCGTACATCAGGGCCCCCAGGCTCCACCAGTCTACTGCTCTGTTGTGACCCGACCTGGTCAGGATCTCTGGAGCCCTGACAGGGAAGAAGACACACACACACACGGACATTCATCAGAGTCAAATGTTTATGTGTTGAGATACAATGCATGAATTATCCAAACGAAGTTGGTCTGACACAGCTCTGCATTGATGTTGCCAGGTTCATAAATGATATTACTATTACTAATAACACGTGTGGAGATGGGCCGATGACAGCGAAGCTCCTGTGAAGAGCACTGTGGAAAACGCTTCACTCACTTTGGCAGTTATGAAAGTTTTACAGCTAAACTATGTGTCGGCAGATTAGCGGGAGAAGAAGAGAGGAGAGGAGAGAAATATGGCCATGTGCACTAGAAGGAAGCAGTCAAGTACGAGAACGTCTCCTCCTGATGCCACGTAATAAAAGTAATGGGCCAATTACATGAATATCACTCTCCTATATCAAAGGACATGTTACATAAATCTCAACCATGAGCCGCAGGTGGCACAGATTTTAACCCTTGTGCTACCTTGCCGGGTCAAATTGACCCAGAGGCCCATTGTCTTGAACCAGTGTCTTCTCCACAGGGTTAAATAACAAGCTTTTGAACAACACATAATTCTTTTACTGTAGATATCTATATTTAATACTCTTCTGCACAAAAGTATACAGATTTAATAATAACAAACAGACTGTTAATATCAGCGAGGTGTGGCGGCATGAACGGCTGCTGTATGTTTTACAAGCCACCAGATGTCCCTGTGTTTGAAGCCTGAAGCTTCAAATCTTTTTCCCGGTACAAACTTCAAAGCTACAAAGCTCCACCGGGCTCCATCCACCCATCAGTTATACAGGATATTCTCCTGTGTTACCCACATGTACTCTATGGTGCCGCAGAAGGTGTGCGTGACGGTTCCATCATGAATCGATTCCTTACAGAGGCCAAAGTCAGTTAGCTTGATGTGTCCTTCAAAAAGAAAGAAAAAACTGTGAAGCAACACTTTGATGTTAACGTGGTTCGTGTGTGAGAAGTAAGAGGAAATGACAAATGTCACAAAATGAAGTTTCAACCATGATGCAAAGCAGCCGACAGGAAACAGCACAAGCCGACCACACGGTGCTCACATTCAATGGGGCACTTAAGGTCATTTTGGTCTAAACTGAAGCTTCAAACAGGGTTTAGTAGTTAGGGTGGTTTAGTTTTTTAGTTTAGGAGATTAAAATTATCAAAATTTGAGAAAATTAAATCTGGAAAAAACATTTAATTTTAAGAAATATATATATTTGTATAGAGATATATCCTCATTTGTAAACACTTCCCAATAATTTATCATTAAAGAGATTATTATTTCATTATTATCATTATTTAATTATGTAGTGTACTTTTGTTATACAATAAATACGTGTCATGGATGTTTTTTGAGTATTTTTACATAAGAATGTCTTTTTGTTTCCTGTAAGACGCACAAACACGTCTGATGACTCATCTTGACCTCGAGTGGGAGGCAACAAACCAAAGTCTCACAGTGCCAGGCTCTTATGTTATTACCTAAGTGGAAAAAAACTAAAAACACTTTTCTGAACCCACCCAGACATATTTACAGGTATTCTACACTTTGTGACATTAAAAATTTTTTTTTAAATGTATTTGCATAAGTTCTTAGAGAAACACATGGTGCGTTACCTTGGTGACTGAGCATGATGTTTTCAGGTTTGAGGTCTCGGTAAATTATCCCGTTAGAATGGAGGTGACCCAGGGCCAGTGTGATCTCTCCTAGATAGAAACTACACAGAAATGATTTTAGTTCATGACCAAGATTAAACCAAAAACAGGAACCACGATGAAGATGTGCAAACTGCTAACATGTAGCATCCTTACCAAGCAGTGTCCTCCATGAAGATGCCTTCCTTCTCCAGCTGCATGAACAATTCCCCTCCTGGTGATACACAACAGTACAGACGAGTAAGTGAGGTGGCATCAGAGAATCTTCCTCCCATCCATCCATTCATTCATTCAGTGCCCCATTCATCCATCTGTCCCCTTCTATCCCTTCAAACAACCTCAGGATGTGAGAAAGGGTCTCCACTCCTATGTTTTTATCTCCATCCCGTGTCTCTTACCGCTCAGACACTCCAGTATGAGGTAGAGTTTCCCTCCTGTCTGGAAGGCGTAGAGCAGATCCACGATGAACGGATGTCTCACCGTCTCCAGGATCTCCCGCTCTGCTCGTGTGTGGGCCGTGTCTTTAGCATTACACACTATCTTAGCCTGAATAGAAACGAACAAGACAAGTGAGCACGGTGCAGGGTTGACAGAGGCAAAGGAGGGGACAAATAAAGAGAGGGAGTGGGAAAGGGAGGAGGACAAACGGTTTAGAGAAAAGCGTGAAGGATAAGTGGAAAGAGAGGAACAACTTCACGTACTGTTTATCTGAGAATGTATGTCTTAAGAGGAAGCTGTGGGCTGCGACAAAGTACCTTTTTCAGGACCTTCATGGCAAATATTTTCCCCATCTGAGCACCTTGAACCTTCCTCACCTGGAAAACCTGAAAAACAGAGAGAAATAACATTGTTGTTGTACTACTTAGTGTTTATATGTTATATGAACATATGTTACTGTCATGGCATAACATTTACAGCATCACGAGGACAATCCCACCCAGTGAACTATCAATATTAGCTGCTCCGCAAATTAGAAATAGCACCTTGCTGATGGATCATCAGTCTGTTCAACTCACATTAAACATGAATACATCCAAGGGCACATTTACAAAGACAATATTACTTCATTCTGTCTTCTGGGATTAGTTTTCTACGTAGTTATGAATAAAAAACACAAGGACAAAATGACAAATGCACCTTAAAAAAGTGTCAAGAGGTGTGTATGTATGTATGCATGTATGCATGTATTTATACACCAGCAGGCCCAATCACACATACACACCTTGCCATAGGCTCCTTTCCCCAGCACAGTGAGGAGTTCAAAGCAGTCAGGTCCAACTCTCTCACTGTCTCTGTTGACACTTTCACTGGTCAACTCCACCTCCTCTGTCTGAACACTGGGATGAGCATGACACAGAGACTTAGCTGCATTGGAAGAAGTACATATTTGCATCAGCTAATCTTTAGGGGATTTGATGGTGAATTCAACTTACTTCTCTGGTTCTGTCACAGTGAAGTCACAGACTTCATCCTACAGGCGGATGAAACGGCAAGCCGGTGAGGTTAAACTACGTGACAATAGTAAGTCAACTGATCCAAGCTCGACTTGTGTCGGCTTGTGTAAGTATACCACAGAGAGGCCTTACGCAATCAAAATGTGCCTAAACCAGAAATAAACTAATGACACAAGTGAATTGATTCCTCATTTGTATCCATCTGAGGTATCAACTGATCGGCTGTAGTCTTATTAATGATTGGGACACACACACACACACACACACACCTCTGTATCACTGACGTCCTCAGTCTCCAAGTCTATGTCGAACACTCCTGCCATCCTGAAACAGAGACGGTACCGACAAACAATCTGCTGGAGAGGCTCATTAACGCTTTCACCCCAGTGAGGAATGTAGCAGTGCTGTCCCAACACGACACATAATCACCTGAGCAGCGAAGAGGCCAAACAGTTCACAACAGACAGCAGCTTTTACAGGAACACCACAGTCATACGTACCTTGATTTGTCAGATATCAATTCTGCGAAAAACAGATAATCCAAAGTGTTATATGTTGATATCTATAAACAATTTCTCAAATGTACTACATCACAACATATATTCATTTCACTATCTGAAATTAGATGTAGCATGATACGGGATTTTAACCATCCATTCAGCAAAGATTGTTGGAAGACATCCTAAGATCTTTCCAAGGACGTGGGTCCTACTAAAGTCCTTTGACCATTAGTTTGCGCACTGACCCAGTCACCCAAGCAGTGTTGAGAGCTAAAACATTACAGTGTTTAGTAAACGTGTGTGGGTCTAAACACAACCTGACGTTAGCCTAGCCTCCACCAAAGCAATTGCTTTTTTTACGCCGACAACGACTGTACGCGACTTATACTTTTACTTTTTATAAAACCCTCCCTCACCGGTTAAATCTGGATGCAAACGTGAGCGCATCAGGCGGACAGCTGGTTTGACAGGTAGCGAGCCAACAAGCATGCTAATGCTAGCTAGCTAGCTAGCTAACGTTTGACCGGTTAACGCTACTTATCCTCTGGTTTTAAAAGCGAAGCAGTTTTTTTTTCTTTACACACAAACAGCTGATGCCATCATTTCCCTTGTCACACTAAAAAAACTAACCGGCAACACAGAGCTGTTTAGGTTTCCTTCATGCTCCTCTGCCCAGCATGTACGCCCCGTGCTGCTGTTGTTGTTGTCGCCGTGTGTTGTTGACCTTTAACCCCAACACGTCATCAAAAGGTCCTTAAAGGAAACACTGGCGTTAATGCCTGCTACCAAAACTACAACTACCAGCAACATATAATACTACTACTAACAATATTATGCCATTTAATTACAATGATTAATAATATGAATTATTTTTATTATTATAATTATTATTATTGGTAGTAAATGATTATCATAATATACTGTTTTGCTAGCTCACTAGCTTATACTTTATTTAGATAAGCTTGTTGTGAGGGCTTCACTGAGTGATGGCAGCACCTGCAGCTAGTTAGTTCTGTATGATGGTTCATTGTTAAAATATTGGTATTGTACTGTTTGTTGGATTTATAGTTTGGTTTGTCTTTGTTTGTAAAATGATCTGATCCTTGTGTGCTCAGTTTTGTCTCTTCACTTGTTGTTATGTTATCATAGCCTGGGTTTTGTTGTAGAGTTTATCTATTTTATGGGCCTTGAACGTTTGTTGCATATTCTGTTTTCAGGGTAAATGTGGCTTCAGATGAACAGTTTTTTGTGTTTTTTTTTGCTTCCCTTGAGGTCAACATTTAAACTTATTTTCTTGTGCTGCACCTGTTATTCATCTTAGTGCAGTTCAGTGCTTCACATGTGTAAAGTTAGGCAACAGAAGATTAATGCAAACAAAAAAGGATTATAAACATGACAAAATAAAAGTGACTTTAAAATGAAAGAACCATATAAAACCAATTACATAGATAACATCACAGTAAAAGATGAAAATGTAATTATTACTGCTTGAAGCTTGGTGAAATGGAAAACTTGTTTCCTAGCCAAACCGAAAGAGGTTACAGGTAAAGAGAAGTCAAAACATAGAAGTGGGTCTTCAGTGGAAAGTTAGAAAGGAAGTGTGGTTTTTTTTTTAGACCATGAATCACCGCCACAGACAAGGATGAGAACAAAATAACAGTACAAGAGGATGAAGACTATCTGGAGTACGACGATTCTTTTTTGTGAGTAAAACATGTACCCTATAATATACCATAATTTCTGATAAACAGGCAGAAAGTAAGAACATTTCACTTGTCACTGACAGTAGGTGATGGTTGAGTTAGATGGAGAGACTGATTACAGTGACAGGCAGCTCGATTGGTTTGTACTGACTTTAGCAGTGGGATGGTTCTGTTTATTGTTCGTTTTTCTTTGGTCATTTTAAATGTTGAATGGAGGCAAGTTGATGATAATTTAATAATAATAGTAATTGTTTTATAATAGTGTAATCTCTTTCTTGAGAAAAAAAGGTGAAGATAAACAGTATAATACAGTCAATGCTATAATTAGCACCTATAATATAGGTGAAATGCAGTTAGTGAAAAGAAGTGTAACAGAAACAGTTATAAAAACATTTATATAAAGTCCATTTATCCACATGGTTGAAGGAAGATATTGAAAGTTGCTTTGGATAAAAGCTTTAACTTAATAAATGTAATTTAATGCAATGTTGCTAAAATGTGTTAGCTCTGAACCTGAATTGTTTTCATGTTGGTTATTAAACTCAGCAGACCCAACAGGTAAAGTTGATGTCCATTGGATCCACAGGGTTTTTCACCATAGCTGCGTTCTGGGTGCCGGTCGTTGCTGCAGATGAGGTCCAACATGTCGAGTTCGGTTCCACAGTCACTTTGGGCTGTAACATGTCCTACCTTTATGATACAACATGGCTTAAGCAACGCACAAATCTCACCCCCGTTGTGGTTCTCTGTGCCAGCCTCAGAGAGGGACGTCCATTTCAAGGTAATACACTATTTAAAAACTGTTTGAACAAATATGGAAACATGAAAAACTGTGAGGAACAGAATTATCTTATATGCCTTCAGCTGACTAGAACTTTTTGCTCAGGGTTTCAGATCAGCCCTCGTTTCTCAGTGGGGTTGTTGAACCGATCTCTGGCACTGAGGATCACTAGTGTTGAGGAGGGAGACCTGGGGCTGTACTATTGTATTGCCAATGTGAACACACGTTTAACAGTTGGGAGGGGAACCGTGCTTCAAGGTAAGAAAATATATTTAGCATTGTGGTCAGTGCGCTCTTCTCTTGACGTGGGATGTTGTTCAGATTGTATTTTATGGGTTAAAACGTGGATGGAAGTTCCCAAAACAACAATTGCAGGCGAGTGAACCAGCAGCGCAAACATGCTAACTCATATCTGGGTCTTAGGATTCATTCCTGCAGCACTTTATACAACCAGAGGAGTTGCAGAGCAGCTGGTTTCAGGAAAAGTGTGATTATATGAGGATACAGTGAGATTTCTTTGAATACAGCTTTAATAATCAGCTCTCAAAATATAAAGAAAAGGTACCTTTAGCCTCAGCTTCCTTGTCTCTTTCTGTATTTCCTCAGTTCCCTCTCCAGGTTCCTCGTGGTTTCTCTTTCACCACTGGTACTGTGTGCTTGTGGGTTTGGGGCTGCTGATTATGGTGCTGGCTGTTTTCATCACCCACTGCGTCATCCACCGTAAAGCCAAGTCAAAGAAGGAGACCACCAACAAGACCCACACTGCTAACAGCTTCCAGCTTCCAGCTTCCTAAACCACATTCAACCATACATAAACAACAACAACAACAACAACAGCAGCTAATGATATAGACCTTTTTCACAGCAGACATCTGAACTGGTCCCAGCAGGGAAAGCACCGCTGCCACTAGTAACATTTCTGAAGGCCCTGAAACTGGTGATTTTGTGACTGTACCTAGAAGAAGATCACGTGAAGGTGCTTTTTGTTACTTTGGTCCTTGCTGGAACAAAGTTCCTGTCCACAATTGTGTCTGTGTTTAAACTGGAAACCGTTTGTGTCTTCTCAGGCTTATACTTAGTTACTGTATGTGTTTTTATATACCTGTAGCCTATTTTCTGTCTGTCTGTGGAGACTTGCCTCTCTTCAGCTCCAGTCCAGCTCAGCAGTGTGCAACACTAGCTAACATTAGCTTAGAAATGCAGTCTGCTAATGTCAACAAACAGCTGGTGTAGCAAAATATTATCTGAGTTGATATGTTGGGTGACTAGCATGTCAAATTACTTCACCGGCTAACGTGTTGAAAAAACTCTATATAGTACCTTTAAGTATGCAGAACCACTAATAAATTCCACTTGAGTCTTACAGTTCATGTTGATTCACAACAATTAGTTTTAATATTTAGCACTGAATATGTCCGTATATATAGAAAGTTAACAATAATGTAAAAGTTGTGAAGATTAAATGTGTTAAGCTTATTCTCTTGTATCCTGATAGGTCTATTTAAAAAATCAACTCCACTATAACTTTAGTAAAAGGAGATGTCACAGAAGATGGAAAAATGTAATAACTAAATTATGTCACCAAAAAACATCCTCTAATTTGTTGCTACAACAAATTGGTCAAATAACTATCTTTCATTTCCTCCTATCTCCTAAAATGAATGTAGTCAGTAAAGAAGTCTTCATAATGAATTATTAACGAATGTACATTTTATAGTGTGGAAATTAACTTGAACTACATTTGAATCTTTTTTTTTTGTTAAAAGCAAACGTGAAAAATGTAAAATACAAAGTTAATGTTACGGTGCCATTCAGTATTTGTGAAAAGGTGGCTATGATATTGAATAAATTAAGCATTTTCTTTATTTATGTTATCACTTTCTTGTATTTATTTTGTGTATCCGCAGTTTTCCACAGATGTTATATAAATTGTCGTTAATGATAATTTATTTTAAACGAAAAAGGAATTTTAGGCCCCAGCGAGATTTGAACTCGCGACCCCTGGTTTACAAGACCAGTGCTCTAACCCCTGAGCTATGGAGCCCTTGGTATCACTATGTGACGTCACATTTCCCTATATAGTTGGTTTCGGATATAGTGATACTAGTAATACTATCTCTATATATATATATATAGATAGATATTTATATGTGTGTGTGTTTATTTATATATACATATTTTCAGTTTAAAACAATGGATAAAAACCAGACGCTGCCCCGCAGTGCACGCTGGGTAAGCCGACATTGTCCTAAACAGAAACAAGCAGTAAGGTAGAAAAATCCGTAGGAGCCAGAAATTAAACAGACAATAGATACGGTAATAAAGTTACAAGCACACCTGTAAACTATAAATCTGTCGAAAAACATTGAACACTATACGTACAAACCACTACATGGATGAGATGATTCTGCCTCCACCAGGTGGCAGCATGCGACCACAGCAGGCTGACTGTGGAGGCCTCGGGGAAGACATAAGTTTCTTTTAATTAAAGTAGCACAATTAGAACATGGCTTTAATCACATTCCACTACCACGCGCGTACAGTGGTGTCACGTGATGGCAGAAAAGACCAAAGTCAAATAAAAGCATGTGAAATGGGTCAAATGAAGGCGTGTGAAACAGAAGTCGGTGGTGCCGCAGGGTGCTTCAAGTGTTTTGTTAGCCCCGCTTTCTATTGGCTGTCTGCCCCCCATCACCGTGGGGGTTTCTGGGCGTGGTGAGGGGGTCGGGGTCGCTGGCTGTCCTCCCTGAAGCCTCACATCACGTTTTCTAGCCACAAAGTAAAAGATGGACGCGTTAGAATAAACATGGCACGGTTTCTTGCAACGCACCGCGGACCTGCCGTCTCCCTCCCCGCAACCCAGTAGAGCTGTTTTATTCTAAAGAGACGGAGAGGGGGTTTGAGCTTTGAGGGAAAGAAAGAGCCATGGTGGAGCCGGAGGGGACCAGAGGGCAGGTTTAATTCATGAAGAGGTCTGGGACGATCCTGGATTTGTGAGCGGACCCAGGAGTTCAGATCAACAGGTGAGTGTTTGGTTCAGGTGCCTGCAGACTCACGGGTGATGGAGCGGCTGAATAACCCGGTGCACATGGACTTAACCAAGTGTTTGCAGGAGGAACTGGAACAAAGTTCAGCCGCTACACGATCTCACTTCTAGCACATGACAGCAAGTTGCATGTGTGGTATAAATCTCCCGGGATGCGGACCGGTTGAACCTGTTCGGGAGTCGTTACCACTGAGTTTGCGCTGTTGGAAGCAGCCACTACTTTCTCAACATTTCGGTATGCAACGCCCCAAACTCCGGGAGAAAAACACCCGGGAGCTGCTGTCTCCACCCCGCCGAGGCTGGACCCGTGAATGTAGACACGCCACGCTCACGCAAAGTATTCATTTCTAACGCATTTTGCTGTTTCTCCTCCTCGCACCGAGGAGATTTCTTCCACCGAGCGCGCAACAACCCCGCAAAACGCGAAAAGGCCGTCGCTGGATACTAAACGACTCCGCGGAGCAGCTCTGTGTGTGTGTGTGTGTGTGTGTGTGTGTGTGTGAGGACGAGCTAATAGAAACCACAGATACTTTGCTCGCTACATTGTCTGCTGCTGCTGCTACAACACTATTACAGCGCTGTAACAAAGACAGTCGAGCGAGGACCGTGATTTCCGTCTTCCGCCGGCCATGCGAGGAGCTCGGGTCTCCGCGGACGAATGTGTCGTCTTCCCCCGGCGTTAGCCGAGCCGCGGCTCCATGTAAGACTCAGAAAAACCACCCGAGATGGCTTTGATTTCGCTTTTATTGATTAACCACGAGGGAGAAAGACACTCCACACACCCAGAAAGGACCAGATTCCAGTTGAAATCGAAGTGAAAAGGCTGCTGCGGGCCACCGTGTCCGCGGTGCTTGGCCTCTGCTCCTGCTTCATTTTGCCAAACAAACCCCGCACCCATCACCGAGGGGGCTCGGCGATGCTCCCAGCGAACGAATGAGTGTTTCATCCTTTCCTTTCCTCTCCAGGGCCAACAGTAACAGCATGATCCTGGCCTCTGCCGTGGTGGTGTGGGAATGGCTCAACGAACACGGCCGGTGGCGGCCCTACAGCCCCGCCGTCTCCCACCAGATAGAGGCGGCCATCCGGAGCAGCGACCCCCGCGGAGGGAGCGTGGTCCTCGGCCAGGTGGACAACCGGCTCTCGCCGTACATCATAGATCTCCAGTCCATGCACCAGTTCCGACAGGACACAGGTAAGAGGATGTCTTGTTTGTGCTTTTTCTTGAGGGTCCAGGGCCGAAACATGTAGAAGAGACACTTAAATAACTGCCTTTAAAAATGGAGTTAAGTTTATTACGTAAACAACACGTTGTTTGTGCATTACTGTACAGTCAGTGTGTTGTTTGCTACATGGTGGTCATGTCAATAACCTCCATGCTTTAAATGTGTCTCTATACATCTGTCTGCTGTTGTCCCACTGCCCAGCAGACCCGGCCCTGGATTTATCCACCTCAAAAAGTCTGTTTTTATAGTTTAGTACTTTACATTTCTACATCTGGGTCGCAGATATTACACCAAATGGAGACTGCAGAGCTCCACATCTGGTTATTTTCAGTGTAGCTTTGACACTTTGACTAAACTGCGGACCAGAAGAATGAGTTTAGATGTTTTTCAGCTGATGCCATGACTGTTTGTGTGGGTAATAAGAAAAGACGGATGTTTTTTGTTATGGTTGGGCTTTTAAATGAAACATACGTTGACAACAGTAAAGTGTGAGTCATGTATTGGCATGTTTTCCTGCTGTGCTAACAGTCATCACTCCGGAAACTTGTTGTTGTAGTCAGTTTGTGAGTGATGGTAGGCTCCAGTCCGGTGGGGACACTTTTTATGCTCACACTTGGACCACAGCACTGAAATAATAGTTAAAATACAAAGATGTGTTTTTCATGGATAGTTTTCTATCTGGACGGGTAAATGTGACCTTCCTGATACTCTACATGCAGGTTTAATGAAATTACAACCAAACATGTATTATAACATGTATATGTGTCACGTAAAGTAGGTCTAATGACCTCCGACTGGAAATGCTCTCCATGATTACGCACGCAGGACTGGGCCGTGTCACAACAGCACATGCTTTTTGGGTTTTTACACATAGTTACCAACACTTGTAATGATCCTGTGGTAGAAATAAATCTGATGGAGGGAAAACGTGCTAAAATAGATCCTCTTAATGAGTTGATTCTCTCTTTAAACTCTTGCACTGTGGACCACAGAGAGAAAGTGTTATTCAGTGTAATTTATACACAGAAGTTGTCTCAGAGTGTACTCTTTAAAGACAAGTCTGTGTGTGTGTGTGTGTGTGTGTGTGTGTGTGTGTGTGTGTGTGTGTGTGGCTGATTCAACAGTGTGATGGTGCGCAGCAGCTGCAAATGACCATGCCACCACAGAGTTAGCTGCATTGTTTAGCCCTTATCCGCTAGCACTGAACACA
>JAVQJD010090389.1:0-22266 GCA_036023655.1 Nannoperca australis | reverse complement strand
ATAAAAACTCTAACCTAAAAACAACACGAACATGAAGAGAATATGAAGAATATTTTTATATATTTAGAGAAAGTAAATTCAAAATTAAATTAACTTTTATCAAATTATGATCATGATTTATGTTAGGCCAGCAGAGAAGGCCTTGCTGGCCCTGACGGCCCACCACTGGTGAATTATCACCCAGCTCTACAGTTCCATTCAGCCCTATGGAGCATTTCAGCATCTTTGAGTTCACCGTTTTGTCTTCACAGCACACAACTTTACGGTTTCGGTTCAGTCTTGCTGTTCTCATCAACCTAATTTCCAGCAGCAGCAGGTAGCTTTTTTCATTGAGAAAACTGATAAAACCACTGTACCACCCATACCTGGTGAACATACTCGATCATTAAGCCGCTAATGAGATAGATGCTAATTGCTATGGATCAACTGGATATAATAATAGCTGACTGTCTGCCAACATGTTAGCCATTTCCAACTTCATAAGGGTGATAATATGTCAATGTTGCTGCCCCCAAGTGTTAAGAAATCAATGAATGCAGCTTTAAATAAATTGTGGTCTTACAGTACTGTACGCAGCCTATAACTGGATTAAAAAGCTTAACTGTTCATCTCTCCAACTAGAACTACGATATGATGCTGTAAGATGTTGTTTAACACAACTGAAGAATCAGCAGATGTAAGGTGGTGGTGGGATTGCTCCAAGAGAACTCATGATCTGTCAAGTGCCCAAGCTAATCCAATTACCATCCGACAGTTTCCATAATCATTCTGTGAGCTCGGCCCAAGAAAATGACGACAGAAGCTGATAAACAGGAAGAATATAATGATAATGGCCTCTAACAGAAGATTCAAATGAAGTGCTTCCAGAAAAAGATGACCGCTTGATGAAGATGAAGACAAACAGGATGTCACCACTGATGTTTCCTTCCTGTGCATGTTTGTATTCTGTCACTTTGTTTCTGTTCTACCATAATTTTTCTGATTTTGCAACCAGGAAAAAAATCCCTACAAACTTAATTTTTACCAGTTAGAGACGTACACCACCATCTGCTCTGTTGGTAACTGAAAAATTAAAGCAGAGGACAGCTTTATGATTCCAGTAGGCTTTTGCCTTGTTTGTATCCTTCATCCTTCTTTTATTACTATCACAGCTGTGTCTGTTTTAGCTTTGAAAGATTAGGCCTCTAAAACCACCCTTCATCTTTGCTGCTGCTCTACCACTGTCCTTATCCAAGACTAATTGTGTCACTGCGTGAACAAAGCCCTTCTGCTCTGTTGGGGTCTGCTTTGTGTTACTGTTGAAGGAACATTCCGCATCTGCCCGCAAAAATATAAAATAAAATAAAATAATATAAAACATAATCGAACTCTGGCCCTCTTGTGTCATGTCTTAACGTCTTGTCTTTCTAAAACGATGTGTGCTTTCATTAACACATACAGAACATATTACAGCTTAGTTCAGACAGTAGATATTTTGGATAATGTTTCAAACATTACCACGAGGGGCAAAGATACCAGCATTTACTACATTTGAAACTTTAATTGTATAAATTTCAGTTTCAGTGTTAATGGAGTGTGAATGTTTTTTCCAACACAGAAATCCTGCAGTGGGGTCCCAAATGGAGTTCAACCGATAGTGGATTTTTGAGGCCATTACAGATACATATCTTAAGAATAAATTTTTACATTAACACATAGTATATGAAAACATTTTGTTAAGGATCCTTTTAATTAGTTTTATAAGCATTCTGACCAAGATATACTGAGCAGGACACTGTTTCTAAACTGGTTGAACACATTGGCGTTTACTGCAATGTCGTGTTACTTATCAGCCTATATACAGTACATGTTTATATTTGCAATAAACTAATTTGTCGGTCAACACCAAATAAGTCATTTGAAACTAACAACGCCCCAAACAGCTAGTGTGGTTAAGGCATTATTTAAGTGGATAAACAATCTACTGAACTTTTGGGATGTGGGTTGTAGTGGATTCTTCCAAACCAAACTAAAAGGACTATTGGATGACTGCCATTGCAATGTTAGTGAATCTAATCAGCCATCCTAAGTTAAGGATGTGTGAGTCACCTTGGGTCATTACAGACTCTTTGTCTCTTTTATAGCCATTACCCCATTTGGAATACAGGAACGTTAACTCTAAACATGAAATGACCATTATCAGCTGTTATCAGATTACAATGTTTTAGTTGCTTATAGCAGTAAAAGCAGCTGATACACTGATATGAAAAGAGGCAGTGCTTAAAATTAAGACATGCTCCAATATACTTGCTGTTAGTACTTCCATAACACCTTCCTAAACAAACTTGTGGGATATTAAATACAAAATTGTGAGGTGAAAGGAACATATTTCATAGGATCAAAATGTTCCTCTGCGACTGCTGAATGTCACAGTCGCCAAACACGTTGTCCTATGTATCAGCAGCCTGCTTGAATGATGGCATCCCAGTGGAATGCGTCTCTGTTTTAAGAATTCCATCTGGCATGGTGGAGTGTGTCTGGAGTTGTCAGGATACTGTATCTCCGTCTGGCTCAAATCACCTCTATCACAAGTCATTCTAACCTTCCCATAACCCCCTCTATTCCCCCAAACTCCCTTCCTACTTTACCATCCTTATCACTCCACACACAACGACTTGTGTGACACTTCTTCCCTCGGAGGCCCTGCTCCTTCGGGTGCCTCCCTTCTGCCCTGACTTCTCAGGCATGGTCAGTGTTTCCACCTGACGCTGCCTCTACAAGCCGTTGACAGCTGGTCCACCTGCAGTGAGAAACCATTGAGTATGTTTGCATGCAAACTAGTCACCAAGTTTTTGGAAAATCCTGTGTACTTGTTTGCATAATTAAACATCCTAGTTAAAGAAAACTGAAAATATAATATATCAATATAAGCCATAAGACGAACATTGCTAACAATGTAATTGCTGCTTCTAAACATACCAATAAACAATGTAATTATTAACATGATCCAAAATGAACTGTGAACAACCCCAATGAATCTTTTCTCTGGCAGACATACCATGAAGGTGCAGTTGATCCAGTCAAAGCATTTAACCCTCTGTATTTCTGATGCTCAGTGTTGTAACTTTGCAACTCCCGAGTGTGAATATATACAATTTTGAAGGAGGTGGCTAAAATAACATATTGTACAAGCAACGCAAAGTACAACTAGAGTACAGCCCCAGAGTTGCTTTGCTTTGGTGTGCCATTAAGCCATGTAGATGAATGCAATAAACAGTACCTTGACTGGACAACCTTTCAATCAAAGATCCAGCCGTCAGATAAACCACATTGTGAGGAATTAATGGGAAATTGAATCATGAAATGTGGCTTTTTGGGACACTGTGCCAGCAGACAAGAGGGTAAAACATAACACAAAGAGCCACTTCATGAACAAGTCTCCTCTCCAAAGATCAAAAAGACTATGGCAACTGACATTTAGTTGAATGTCATGTCTAATAAAATCATACTTTTTATTTGCACTAAACTGAGTTAATTATGTTTTAGACAACATCAATGCCAAGTTAGCCAATGTCGCCAGTACAATAAAACCTCTGATGTAAAGGTCAGATTGAGCGGGTAGGTAGTCAGAATAGCTCACATTCTCCCTCATGCTAAGTAGTTGCCTCTTAACTTGCTGCTGGAGTGGAACTTTGCACAACTGCAGTCACAGCCAGGATCTCCCAGAAACCACATGGAATATTTATCTAAAGGCAGAGTACAGGTGAGCACTTAGCAGTGGGTTAGCCACAAGTCAAGCAGTGGGAAACCACTAGGTGAAAAATACCCCTGACAAAAAAACATCTTATCTGAAATCTATGCATAAAAGAAGGTAATAAGGCTTGTATGCTTCCATTCAAAAGAATGGAGGCATGTGAGATACAGATTGTCAGCATAGCTCTAAGAATAGAAATGTTTGCCGGTCGGTCCAACAAATTGGTACAGACTGAAATATCTTAACAACTTTTGGCTGCATTGCCATGAAAGTTGGTGGAGATATCCATGGCTCCCACAATGAGTCCTACTGATCCCTTTATTTTTCCTCTAGTGCCACCATGGGGTTGACATTTGTGGTTTTGAGTGTAAAATCTCAACAACTATGGGATGCATTGCCATGAAACTTGAAACAAACATGTTGCCCTCAGAATGAATTGTAATATGATCCCTTAACATCCAGTGCAATCAGCAACATTTCCATTTGTCCACAATTTTGGTTTTTGGCTAAACACTTGCAAAACTAATAATATATTTATCAGCCTCAGGTGTACTTTGTGTTTAGGTCTAATTAGCAAATGTTAGAATGCTACCACACTAAATTAAGATCGTAAAATGTTAATGTTACCATCTTAATTTAAACATTAAGATGTTAAAATTGTCACTGTAAACATGTTAGCATGCTGATGTTAGCATTAAGCTCAACGCAACACTGTTTGTAAATCCAGCCTTACAGCCTTCTTAGTCTTGTTTATTTACAACCTACAAGAATAAGTAAATTAAAAGAATAAGTCTATCTTGATCCATTACTACCATATTTAAAAAGTTACGTTAAGCTATCGCAAGACAAGATCAGAACAAACCACTGGCCTAGAACCATACTAAATCACATCTAAATCAAGCATAGAAACATAAAATCTATAAAAGTAAATTGAAATGAACGCAATGTAACAAACAGCATGTGAATCACATTTTAGATGAAAACCTACACACAGCCTTTGTCCATGAACTGCTGTGCGTGGGGAGGAGGCCTATCGAGTGTGTTGATGCTATCGAGAGTATTCAAATGAGTGTAATATAATAAAGCATAATTGTGTTGTTGCATTCCGTACATGCTTATGTTAACAGCATTAAACAAGGGCCCATTTCCTGCAGACAAAAGTCCAAGTCACACGCCTCTGGCTTGCAGGACAACGCTCACATGCAGTCAGCTTCCTGCTAGCTACTGACACACTCCAGACACAGTCATGTTATGTAACTGATGTCTGTCTCTCAGGTCAGAATATGCTAATGACCCTCGCTAATGACAGGACCAGAGAGCCTAAATTAAACAATGAATTGATTTATTATTTTAGTAAAGCACCTGCAGTAAAATCTCTGCTATGCTTATGTCTATAAATCTCAAACTATCAAACAGCAGAGTGATAAATCATGGCAGAGAAAAGCATATTCCAGCTTTACTTCAAGTAGTGAAATGATTGCCCCGCAGGTTTGGCTTGTTTCCACCATGGAAAGGGAGTGCGGGGTTATGCGATGCAGCTAAAAAAATGTTCCCCGGCCCTCTGTGCTGGCATATAAACATGCGGCCGCCCTGAGTGCTTTTATGTTTATCCAGCTCCTTGCATCTGGCACATCCCAGCAGAACTATTCAGTGTGCAAATTCAATTTGTGAGTCGTAACCAGTAACAGAAGGCTTTTCTGCCGCCGTGATGGTTGAGTGTGCCAGAGTCCGTATGGACTTATTGGGATATAATCAAAGCACAAAGGAATGATGGGAGAGCTCTGGTCCAAGTGCCCATGCCCTATCACTTTGTAAATGGAGAAGCAGATAAAGACAATCAGTTTCATAACAATTTCGAAGCATCTACTGTATTTATACTGAATGATCATCTAGCAGAATCTCTATGTCCACGCTAACTTGTCTCTTTATACCTCTCTACATCTACATTTTTCTGTTCCTCTGTCCGTCTCTGTCTCTGTGAAAGTTATGGCCTCTGTTACTCCTCCAGGAAAAGTTGTGGAAGAAGTCAGATTTTCTGAGCAGATTGGACTGCAGGACATGTAGTCTCCAAACACTGTTCTCTGTCTCAGTGCCGCTGATTGATGTTTCGGATCATGAGGCATATTTGTGTCTGTTTATTTGTGTATGCATCTTTGTGCATATGTATATTAAAGGAACTATGAGTGTACTGTTTGTATACAGTACAATTACTTACAGCAGAAATTATTAGTCCATTAATCAGTTAATTGATCCCTAACAAATGTGAGGGTTTTTCAGATTGTTAGTCACGCAAAACAAGATAATATAATCATTACTTGCAATGTGTGCAATGTACTTCCTGTATGTGTGTGCTTTAAATGAAAGTGTCATGGAACAAGTTTGTGTGAGTGTGTATACTTAATAAAGATTTAGATCAACATCAGTGCAAAAGCAAATAACCAGAGATAAAACTGTAATCAATCAAATAAATATTAAGATGAACAAAACATAATAAAAAATGCAAACTTTATGTTATTCTGCTTGTGTATGAATAACATGAGTCCCAGAGGGATCTTAACAGCCTCTGCATGTCCCTGCCATGTTTCTTTTCCACGGCCCGGACTCAAAGTGTCTTTCTGCCGAGTGGTGCGTCTGTTCATTCTTGCCCCGTCTTTGTTGAACAGGGCCGACGGCGTGGAGAGGGGAGAAGCTACGGCTCGTTTCTTTTGTTCCAAGGTTACAGTGGAGGTCACGTTCCCTTCCCAGGCCCTTTCAGCTAAGAGCCAGTATTTACCAGCACGCTAATTTACACATTTAGTATGGCTCTCACTGTTTGGCACCAGGCCAAGTGTTGGAGGATTAAGAGGAAGGGGGAGGGGGAGGGCAAGGGCGAGGGCAAGAGAAGAAGGCAGCCGTGAGGAATCAGGGTTGGGGTGGGGGGTGCACGCCCTTTGGCATCCACAGTGAAAGTCCTTGCTTGCAGAGCTGGTTGTATTTCCAGCCATACAACTTTGCCATCTTTAGTGCTGCTTTTGATAGAAAGATGTATGTTTTTTCACTGCCAATCCCATTTCGAGTTATTCTGCACTGAAGCAACTCTTTGACATTTTGGACAAAGTGCTTGTTTGCCATCTTACCCAGAGACAGATGAGAAGATCAATATCCATTTCATCTCCTCTGTACGTACAGCACAGAGGAAATGTCTTGGAGGCAGCATCTCCCCATCTAGTATCTTATTGACACTGTTAAGATGAAAACATTTTTCCACATGATGTCATTGGATATCTGCTCACATGTGGGAGAAGTTAAAAACCAATGCAAAGACATTCCCGCAGATTAACTGAAAAAGTCAGACAGGAAAGACTTAAACGGAAAAGAGTTATAGGAATTACTATAATAAGCCAAAGGGGTATATCAGGGAAAATAGGTAAATATATATTTTTAGACACACAGTATAAAAAATTGGAATAATAATGTGTCTGATATAGTTTTTTCACAAAGAAGTTTAATTACCTCTTTAAAATTTCTTAAAATTGTATCTATTTCTACTTCCTCACTGAAAAATCCAGAACTTATGAATATGCAAATACTGTTGCACACAAGAGGTTTCAAGTTTCCATATCACACTTGTGGAAGTTGCACAATGAACCTTAACCGGCTTCCAAACAAAGTTGTAATGTCAGATCATTCTGTACGTACACATGTCCAGCTGAGATTTAAGGTGAGCACAGAAAAACTTTCCCCCTCCGGCAGATGAATGTGAAAAGTGTCAAACTGTGCACATATATCATTTTGCACAGCAAAGGTCAAACATCACAGTACAAGCAAAACATATTTTTGAGTGGAGGGAGACTTTAAAGTTGATTCTACCCTTAAACTACTAGTCCCATACGTTTTTGAACAGTTTGATGTATACTGTCCATTGTATCCTTAAATGCACTGAAAAATTACCACATAATTTGATATTGTGGTTATTACAGTAATTATGGTAACTGTGCATGCTAATATTTGCCTTTGTCTTAACCATACTCATACCATAACCATACATACTCATACTCATTATACCACAGTATTGTGCTCCAGACAGACAGAAGAAATGCGATGTAGCTGGTAAAAGCAATCTCACCTCAAGGTCCATTTAAGTAGCTGTTTTGGAGCTTTCAAATCATATCACATAATCATCTGTAGATGGAGTTGTTATGGAATTATATGGTTCAAGATTCTTTTCTGAGCGCTTTACATCTGTCACTCCAATGTAGATGATCATATGATATGATTGAGAGCTCAATAATAGCTACTAAATGGACCTTGTGGTGACAAACTCAAGGACTTTCAATTTTACATTAGGTGTAGTCTGTGACACCATTTCTGTTTGTATATTTTGTGAAAGCTTGTAGTATAATAGCTGCTATCTTTCTAGGCTACATAGGATTTGTATGAGGAGCGGCTCAGTCTCAGAAGGCAGGAGGTTGCTGTCAGGAGGGGAACTGGACAAGCTGAGGCGAGCCTGCGCTAAGAGTCAGCCATGGCAGCATCCAGCACACCACGACAAGCTTAGCAGGCAGAAAGCCCCCAGGAGGGAAGGACATTTATGTTAACATGCAAGGATCTTACAGGCAACTGTTGCACTAACTCACCCTGACACCTACACACTTTGTGGTGTCCTCTGACAGATGGACGGGTAGGTTTGGGTTTCACATTTAATCCCGCCAAAGTCTCTTCCTGTCTTTCTCGTCATCTCCTTCTGCTCCATCTCCTTTAACTACTTCTCTTTCAACTGGCAAAAACTGTTTTCCTCACGCATGCACCAACAGCTGAATAAGGGCAATGCATGTATCGAGATTATGTAGGAATTCACTGTGAGGTTCTTTCTTTGCTCCATGTTGTTTTGTACACAATCACTCAACAGTATTGACATTCAGTATACATTTTTAAATAAACTGAAAAAATATTGAAACATTGTCACATCTGCATAACCAGGCTCCTGCCAGCATTATCACTGCTGCATTAGCAAGGCTAAATCAACACCGCCATTAGCAGGTCATAAACAAGCAGAGCAAAAATAGCAAGGCCATTCAATTTTCATTTCAAGTCTTTACACACCAGTAAAAATATGTCTTTTTTGATGTAGAAATATCCACATGGATAACTGAGAACACAATTTATAGAAATAGTAGATGTTATGTACATGCTGAATCTGAAGGAAGTGCAAGAAAAGAAATACATTAGTTACATTTCAAAGTAAGAACATAAGACATATTAATGTTTTGATGTGCTGTTTAGAGCCTGACAAACATCATCTTTTAGCACTCTGATCCTTGAGTCTGAGCTGTTTGGAGAGATTTGGGAACCTGGAATCAGTGTTTCCTGTCTTTCTGTTCAAGACCAAGCCCCCGTTCCCCATCAATCAGCCATAAAAAACAAACAACAATACGAGGGCTTTCTGGCAAAACCAAGGAAACAGGTCTGCTTTCTATAAACATTCCTCGGAAAGACATGAAGGCTTGATAAGAAAAGAAAAAAACTGAAAAAAAACTCTCTACCCCACCCATTCGACACACACACACACACATGCACGCACACACACACGTCATATGGAAACAACTCCAGTTTGAGTGGTGTTTTTAATTGATTTAATTGAATGTACAGTAAGTCAAAGCTGTCATTTTATTGGGTAAGAGCAATTATGAAGATTTATTATATAAAGTTTATGCTTGTGCAGGGGTATTTTTATTCATATTTACCACTGCTCTGGTAAAATCTGTGGGCTGGTTTTACTAGTAGCAACATATACCAGTGCAGATGATATTTGATCACATTTTCACCTTGCACATTTTATTGACACAGGATGGAAAAGGGATAGAGAGTTTTAGATCTAGAGTTTAAAAATGTTTTTTATGGTTATTACGTCAAAGACTTAGTAATAAGACAGGGTGGCAAAAGCCCCCACATACTCTATTCCTTCCTGGAGGCTTTCCAACAGCTTCTAATGCAAGTTGAGGCCTTTAGAGCATAGCTCGTGGTGCAGGTTTGCTCACAGGGATAAAAAACATGAAACAACAACACCCTACGTTGTCTGTCTCCTTCCACGTTATCTATTTATTACGGTTATGTACATTTTTTTTCAACAAAATCTGATCTGCTAAGATCTGCTTGTTCAAAACTGCCCACATGGCCTAAACATAACAAAACATCAGCTGAGTTTCATTGGAGGAGCCACATTCAATAAACATTATGTTGCTTTGAAGCCAACAGAGGTCTGTGTTTGTGAGATGGAGCCCTGCAAGGGTCAAGTAAGGCTGTCTACCTTTAAAACAATATGATGTCCTCTGCAGCTATAAGGAGTAAGGTAAGGTAAGGAGACAGTGTAAAGCCATTGGTTTCGGTAATTTGCTTGTCAAGCTAAAAAGCCATGTCAAAGACTGGGAACGTTTTCTCCCCTTATTTCTCATTTCCTCGACTATGAAAATGCAAACGCTGTCCAAGAAAGGGCCATTATACCAGACTTTAAGCTTGATTGCATGGAGTCATTTAAAGGATTAGCCGTCATTAAATGTTTCACTGTAATGTTCCTGTTTTTAGGGGTATTATCAGGAGTTCCTCTATTTAAGGGGTATTAGACTGTGAGGGTCTGCAGAAAGTTCTCGTCTGACTGTGCTGGCACCAGTTATCACTGAAGGACAAATGGGAAGAAACAAGGATTGTGGGCAAGTGGTTTCATTTAGCGTTGGGCTTTTCTTGAGTGGAAACACTTTCTTCCCAAAAAGACTGAAATACAAACCGGATTTGGTCAGAGTGAAAACACCAGTTTGAGTTGTAGCACAAAATAAAACCTGAACAATTAAACTGAAGACATTAAATAATTTCTGAGCAAATGAATCGGTATGATTTGATCAAAGTTGGTGGGCTTTGTTGGGTCTTAACGGTACTGAGCTGTTACAACCTCAAAGCAGTAAATTGTAAAGGGGTCCACTTTTCATTTTAACTGCAACATTAGTCTCCGGATATGTTCTTTCATACACTCTTTAAACGCCTTCCTCTGGCCCCTTGACAGCAGTTTCTCATATGTGCCAGACAACCTGCTAAGTAACTACCATAGGTGACACATTATATGACGCCCCTTGAAAACTAAAGCTTTTACTGTGCTCTCATTGGATGATATTAATTATACTAAAAGCCCAACTGTAAGGCACGATGCTTTGGCACAGCTACAGATTATTTATGTTGCTAATGTATTGCTGGTTTAGTATGTGCCAGCATTTAGTCCAGAGGACAAAGGGTATAAATAAATTGCTGTGCACACATTACAGTTCTGCAGAACAGAAATTCAACTACACAACATAATGTGTATTACATTAGATGGGATATGTATTAAGCAATGTATTGATTTAGCCTATGTTGTATATGCAAACTTTGTACTTGCTTACTTGCACTTACACTGGCTTATATTGTACCTTCATGCCCTTGAGTCAACGGCCAATGCCAAGTTTTCTATCCATCTATCTATCCATCTTTACATCTACCCACCCATCCATTTCACAGACAGGCAGAATGGGGGGAGATTGGTACAGCACATAGAAAAAAGCATAAAACTGGGTAAAGGAAATAAAGGTTTGGCTTAAACACTCATCTAACTATTCCTCTGGTGGTTTATGTGGTGATGTGAATTGAAACAAAGCTTCCAGTCTTATAACAGAAACATGTATCACACACAAGTCCTCTACACAGTCAGTGTGTTCTGTAGCAATGAGACAAAAAGAAAAGAAACAAGACAGTAATGCAAGAGGTTAAGCTATGTCTGCGTGGACTGACACACACACACACACACACACACACACACACACAAAGGGAGGATTACATCAGCAGAGAAGCATCAGAATTCAGGCTGGTGGTTTTATATGGTCATGGACCAATGCCTTATCACTAATACCAGAAACACTCTCTCACACACACACACACACACACACACACACCTTCCCAAACTGCCAGACCCTTCCTATGTGCCTGCCGTGGCTGTATGTGTTGTTGTGTGTGGCTGTGGTTAGGCATCTATCATGAGGAGCCTGAAGGAGGGACGGGAGGGATTGGGGGGTGACTGGAGCACTGTTTTTCTGGCAGATGGTAATGATGAAAAATGTCTCCTCTGAAATCCAGTCCGGCACGGGCACCCTGCCAGTGGATGTACGCCATTCCCACACAACCAGGAGTCATGGGTAATGCTGCTGTCCAGGCAGGACAGTGCTGTGTTACATTTATGTTGGACAAGGAATTCTTTCCAAGGAATGTGTGAGTTACACATCATACGAGTTATGACAAATCTAATGTCAAATATTGCACATAACAGCACGACATTTAAACAGGGTCTTAATCAATATCTTTTAATTCAGTTTTAAATATTAATGGATCAAATGTGAAAGAGGCCACTGGTAGAGATTAAACCCAAGGTAATTATCACACAACTACATTCTAATGGTGCTCCATGTCGGCTCAATGTGTAAATAAGTAATGCTTAGCTATATTAGCCATACCCACTTTAAAAGGTGATATATTGTATACCCATGTTTACAGCTTATCATGTTGACCCCAAGTGACTATCAATTAATCATTGAATACAGGTTTAAAACATTCGGACATTCCCTTGATTTACAGTTGATTCATAATTTAATCCTAACACGCACCTAACACAAGTGACCAACCAAATATTTTCCTGATTTAGCCACACTTCTGGCCTGTCTTGCAGAGGGGCCCTGTTTACAAATCTAGTTTTAAGATGTAATTTCAGTACAGGTTGGTTTCTGGGTCTCTGGGCATATAATGAAGCCCCCATGTACAATATGATCTGCTGTGCACACTGTACTTGAAAAGTGACAGGGTACATACATCATGCACAGGGAGCTGGAGGTGCACAGGTACCAATAGCTGGGTTAACCTAACAGGTTCTTTGACTAGTGCAATGCCACTCTATAACTAACCAATAGGACCCTTTGACTGCCAATGAGTTAACAGCTCATTAATGCACTTATTAGAGCCATATGTGAAGGAAATTAACACACTTTAACCCTATAATACTGTACAGGGAGCGCCGCATCATCCTAAAAAACTTTTTTATACATTAACAATCCAGACACCCACACAGACAGGGTCGACAGGGATAATCACAGTTGTCAGTGCACAGTGCTACCTTGCAAATCTGTCTAAGAATATGTTTTCAAACTGTGTCCCCTTCTTTTTCTCCCCAATTTGAAGCAAATTGGAGGCAATTGTGACTCACTCTACGTGCCAAAAATCCCCAAAGTACTGTGGGGGTTTCTCACGCCTGGGGCGATTTTCTGTGCTGCAGCTTTTGCAAGGTCCTATTGTGAAACACTGCAGCTGAGTACATGGCTGCAGACACACCAATACTGAATCAATGGAAGAAGGCTAACAAACACATAATACATTTTAGATGGATAAATTACTTTCTATGGCAAATGTTTGCTGGCAGTGTCTTCTCCAAACTGAACTTTGACCTGAGGTTTAGTACAGTATGGTGAAAACAGACACACACAGACACACACTCTCTCTCTCTCATACACACACACACACACACACACCTCAAAGTACCCTCAGAGGTGCTACAAATTGAAAGAGAAGAAGAGAAAACTAAAAACAAGACCGTCATTCCAGCCATGACCATGGGCCACCAACCACAAAACATGGTAAGCCAAAAAGACCACACACAGACAGGCACTACAGAAACAAGCTGTGTTTTGCACAGACATTGAATCTCTACACTAATACAACAAAAACAAATTCCAATCTCTCTTTTACATGCTTATATACATACACACTGTCCTGTCATCCAGACAGCTATAGTTGACATACAAGAAGCAGCGCAATGCACTGTGCAAACATACAGACACATATAAAGATTGCAATCACTTTTCACACACATATCCATACAACCTGTGCATCTACTGTCGAAAAAGAAGAGTATTGCTCAAATACAGTAAACTCTATAAACATAAACCATTATAGTACAGCACCTATGCCAGGTTACATACATGCCTGAAAAAACATGTGAGAGCACTTAAAGCTTTCACTTTCTCCCTACCGAATAAAGCAAATCCATAATGCAGAGGGTCGGCTGTGAAACACACAGCACAGCCAACACTTGGGACAGCCAGGCACTGAAATACCAGACAGGCAGCAGCTCTTTTCCCCTCTTACAGCCACACTCCTTACCTGAAACACTGCGGTGGCCATCCTGTCTGTCAGTGTGCGTCTGTTGTTCTTTTTTTCACTCTTTGGTTTTTCTCTGTCTGGCTGTGTTTTAGTGCTGCATCGTCCTTTCTCTTATCACCCTCTGTGCAGCACAGAGGTTCTCTCTGTGCTCCGACCAGATGGCTAAAGCTAAGTCCACTCACTGTTACCTTGGTGCAGCGCGGAGCTGGAGGAGTGTACAAGTGTGTGTGTCGGGCAGAGAGAGAGTTGGTGTGTGTTTTTCAGGCTCCAGGCTAATAGGTCTGGCTAGTCTCTCCCTCTCTCACTCCTCCTCCAAGAAAATGAGCATAAAAATGTCTAAAGAGTCTTTATGTGAGTGGGCAGAAGTGCAGCCAAAGGCAAATCTTAACATCCCTCAACTGGAAACGGCGCAGTGCAGCACTCAGCGCTGAATAAGCAGGCAAAGTGTGGCTACGGGCTATAGCTATTTCCCTCTCTTTCTCTGCCTGGGATTTCTCCTCCCTCTTGTTCAGTCCATTTTCACCCTCCTCCCAAATGGGGAGACACATGAGCAACGAGAAAGGAGAAAAAATATTAAACTGAATTTCCCAGGGAGATCAGGGGGAACGGGACATTAGCTCAGGAAACAAAAGCACAGCTCTTTTCTTTCTGTCTCACTGTCTTTCTCTCTCATTTACACACACACACACACACACACACACTCCTTCCTCGCAAGCTCATTCTTCATTCTCTCCTTGTTATCAGCTTCTCAAGTTACAAGTTAAATATGAGTCGCCCCCCTCCACCCACCTTTTCTGTTTCTTTCCCTCTGTCTGACTTTCTCTCTCACACACACACTCTCACTCACTCACACACAAACTATACTCTACAGCTGCAATGGGAGAGAAAGTACCATGAATGAATCCATTGACTTCACAGCAACTCCAAAGTCAAACAGTGTCAACAGCAGCGTGGAGATACATGCTTATAAATCAGCAGAAGTACGTCTTTCAACTAACAGCAACAACAAATTCTCAACTCTGTCTAATATGCTGATAACGAGATATGAATGTTACCGTTTCTATAAGAAATTCCTATGGACTAATCAAGCATGACAAAGAATGTATTAATTAGGATATAATACTGGATCTGAATAAGTATTTCCTTTAAATTTGCAGTCGTCCTTTCTGTAAAAATAAACTGACAACATTTTGTTTGCTGAAAGTAAAATGCTTAACTTTCTGTAGCTGTGTTTAATATTCTTTAATTTTCTTCTTTGAGCCAGTTTACGGGGCTGGCAAAGGCCTCTCCTCTGGTGATGCTGCTGTGAAATTTTCAATTCAGTCAATTGATGAGGCTCACTACTGACACTATGACCAGATGATCAGATGACTTACAGTAAAACAGTAGCTGTCAAGTTTGGGAAACAAGAGACCAATGAATTCACAAGAGCTCCAAAGAAATGTGAGAAATGAGAGCGCTGAGACTGAATCCAATCCAGTTACATTGTAGGCCATAAAAAGCAACTCCTTTCCCATTATAGATAATTTCATTCATTCTTCATATAAAAATATTCATTAGAGCAGCTTAGGAAGACTGGCATTAATCTCACCTGGAATCATGGTGGTCAGGTAGTACAGTAAGCGTTCTGGCATTTTAATTAATTTCCTCAAACTCACCAGCTTTTACCCAGTAGCAGACAATGGGACATTACTGAAGAATGTTTGGTATAAATTTGTAGCACATTAAGTATTATGCCTCAACATGGAAAGAATGGCCAATGTCTTTGATGTTGCTCTGCAGTAATTACACAGAAGGTGGTTCTTGAAGTAACACCTTTATCTGAAGCCTTGTTCACCAGATGTCTGCTCAGAAAGCGTTGTTTAAATCACTATTAATGACAAGGGCCAGGAAGGAAGGGAGGGCTGCCAGAGAGGAGACATGTAGTTTACTGTAACAAAACAACATGCTTGTTTATGTGAGATGCACACCTTTAATGTAGGGACCAGGCTGAACTGTGGGAAGTAGGAATTCCCCTTGTTTTTGGTGCCTGTGTTTGTCCATGTGGGTATGAGTTATTGTACTTAGAACTTAGTGTTGCCACACTCACTGCAATTGAATAATGAATACCAACACTTACGTGTCTGTATGTTAGGGTTTGTAAAGCATGGGAAAGTTATCAGTCTGTCTTCGAGCCTAATATATTTCTCTTAGTCTGGTTTATTTCCTGTGTCCTGTCTTTTATTACCTTTATGGTCCCCATGACTGCAGTCTGTAATCATGCCAACTTTGCTACAGACAATGATTAGACTTTTACCACTGAATTTGTTCTAGCAAGGCCAAGGATTATTAGTATTAGCTTGAGAAAGATTTAATTTCAAGTAAATTAGAACACTAAATCAGGTCTCTCTTTCACTCTGACATCACCAATTGCTGCTGTCACTTTTCATTTTGACTTTTTAACCAGAACAGATCAAGAGATCAATCCCATGCAGATTTTGCTGTTGGGTGAATAAGAAGGAGAGCACGAAACAAGGACAGAGGAAGAAAAAAATAAAAAGTGACAAAAACAGTCGAACAGTAAAAAGGAAATATCAACAGAGAATAGGACAGAAAGAAAGGGACAGCTGTCTGGGTGAGGTCCAGTTTCATGAGTCTGACTCAAGCTTTCCCAAGAAACAGCAGGGCCGAGCAGATCACTGTCCCACAGCGCCCAGTGGAACATTTCACCAACGCCCATGCTGCATACAGAGCACATTTAACATGGATGTTACTCCTCGATGGTCATGATTAGGCAGAAGGAGCTCTGACACAGTGGAAGCAGGTATGGGATGTAAAAGTTGTCACTTTGAATCAAAAGACAGACTGGAGATATGTGGGTGGGGAACTTGAACAAAAAAGAAAGTCTCTGAGCTCCTTCAGCATGTAATGACGATGTCCTTCACTCACAGCTGTTTTGGTGGTCAGGGAGGCTTAGTGATGTCGGAGAAGAGGGCATAGCAACTGTTACTTAAAGTTTCATAAAGCAATTAAATGAAACCTCAGGTAATTTATGCAACTGTATGCTCTACGAAGTCATTCCCCTCACTCCATCACTGTCTCCTGCATGCACTTGACCCATTGTTGACATTCTTTCCAGCAGCTCTTGATTACTCCATCATGTTAAAGGCTGGGCGTTCCTGTTTGTTTTCTCTGCTGTATCTATGCACATGTTGCTACCATGCAGTTACTAAACATGGCTATAAGCCACCGCTCCTTCTGTAAGCTGTTTGTTCACGCACAGGAACAAGGAGAGCTGACAGGTGATGGTTTTGGGCTTTTCATAAACCTCAAAGATCAGTAAACCTGTTTTGCTTCTTGCAGCCAAAAATGTTTCAGTTAAGCTATTATTTGAGCTTAAGCAGTAAACAGCATCACTTGTTTAGAAGGTTAAAGTTAAAGCTGCACTTATCAATATTTTTATATTAACTGGATTAAATATGTGTAATGTCAAAGGTGTCCTGCTCAAAAAACTCAGAAAATTATCACACAACTCTGCAGTGTTTTAGCATTGCTATGCTCATTATTTTTGGTTCAGTCTCACAGCTCTCATCAACCCAAGGTGGTCAGAAACATGACACCAATGCAAATTTTTGTTTGCTAACATGTTAGCTATAACAACTTTATGAGGTGTCAATATAACTTATATATGTTATATTCCCAAGTGCCCCGAAGATCCATTAATGCAGCTTTACAGTTTTGTTAGTGTTCTCTCAGGACTGTATTACCTAATTCAATATATCTCTAAATAGGACTGTGAAAATCCTGATGGAACTAAAATCAAAAACATGATTTCTAATTCAATAAGAGCTCCCAAATTAGAGGCCATATGATTTATTCTGTGCTTGTGTTGTTGTCGTGTTCCCGCTGATGCTTGCGGTCATAAGAGGAGGGCAGAGTGGTGAGCATGTGTTCTGTCCTGTGATTACTAATTCAATTAGCTTCAGAGCCGTTGGCTGGCTCTGTATTTGATCAGAATGGGAGCTGCTTACTTTAAGATACAGTACATATAGATACCATGGCAAAGACCCAAAGGAATATTTTGATTATGACTCCACCCCATCCATTACATGTTTGCCCTCACTCGCTCTTGCCCTCAGTCTGTCACAGCGTTATGACTTTATCATGGCTCCTTGCATGTTTTCTTGTCAGTCCCCCTCTACTGCTCCCCCTCCTACTGTTACTCCCACTTCTTACTAACTGCAGAGGCGCCTCTGCATAGAAAAGGAAGGAAGTTGTTAATGTTGTTACTGAGATTCAATACCATGCTGACATCTTTGAAACTTGACTTGGGGTTATGTAACGCCTGTTGTACTTACAGTCAAAGAACAATGTGTTGCATCTTTCTATTAATGGCACTCTCTGTTGTGAATTAGATATGATGAAGTTAGCTCTGTGATTAAATGAAAGTCCCAGAAATGCTAAAAACCATATGTTGAACAAGTTAATTAAGTGGGGCTGTGCAAAGTGACTTTCTGAGCAGTGGAACGATACTGCCACAATTTTTTCTACTAGATGTAAAGTTTTATTAAGAGTTTAAGTCACCTACATCATCAAGTCTCATTTTCTAAAGACTAAACAGACATTGAATTCACTCTGAGAGGAGTTGCATGAACATTGAACAGAAATAAAACAACCTCTGACAGCATGTATTTACAGTACTATGTCATGTTACAGTACTCTGCCATGCTAACATGCTAATGTGCACTTCACAAAGGACAGCTGAGGCTAATGGAAATGTCACTTGTTTAGCAGGTATTTGGTATTAAATAAATTGTAATTTAGATTTTGGCACTACATGGAATTCATCTCAAGGGGAACATGAATAATTGTACCAAATTTCATAGCACGTCAACCTCATAGTGGTACTAGAGGAAAAGTCAGAAAACCACCAAAGTCATTAGGAGTCATCCTCTGGGACCAAACGTGTCTTTCTAAAAGTAGAATGCCAGTCCATCCAATAGATGAAGAGATATTTTAACCGGGACCAAAGTGGTGGAGCAACACATCAACCTTGCCATTCCTAGAGCTAACCCTGCGTGGGCTAACCCTGCGTGGGCTAACCCTGCGCTATGGGGTAAATAATTGACCAAATAATCTAAAAGTAAATCACCAAACGAATGAAAAATCAAAGAAACCATTAGGTGCAGCCCTACGGGAAGGCCAAAGGTCAAGGTGAACAACAGAACCAAACCATCTGAGCTGGTAGGAAATCAGTTTTTTGTTCAAGAACTTCAACTGAATGTATGCCTGCCATCCCCCAGGTATGCAGTTAAAATATAGTCTCTTTAAATACTCTACCTGGCTTGTGCATGAAGCTCCTGATGACCACACAGCTTCTGTAACCTTCTACCGCTATAAATCCAAGCTGCATTCAACAGGTGAGCAGGAGGCCAGCTGCAAACCCGATGTTCTTTCTCAGAAACGCACCTCACGTGTTTGGATGTGTCAACGACTTGGAGGCAATAAATAGTAAGAGATAGATGGTCGGCCTTATTCTCAGCCACACCAGGGACTTTTAATCTCCAGATAACTGCTCAGATATGTTAAAAATGCCGGGAAGCGGTTTCCACTGACATGCCCACCGTGCCAAATTGACTGCTTGTTTAAATGTAGTGGTATGTATTATTTCAGGTGTACCCACAACCAGAGAACACATATTATTGATTTGATTGATGGATTATTTAAGCATCCTTTTTATATATATCATTTACTGTATAAATTCCTCATTCAAGTCTATTCCCATTTGTCATCTATAGTACTTCAATAGCTTTCATTTGTCGAGCTTGAAAAGATTGAGTGATCAAAGAACCATTGTTATTAAAATTACATTCAGCAATGCAAAAGGAGCAATTTACAGCTTTTCACTTGACAAACATGAGCAGAATGAGGACATGTCCATCAGCAAGCTGCAAGCAACAGATCTCTAACTGAAGCATGTTGTGCTTAATGAAAGGAACTAAAGGGGTCACAAATAACAAATCTGAAATAACAAAAACACGGTGGAGGCCAGCCAGCACAAAGAAACACGTGGGTTTTTTTCTTTACTTTCAAAACATGCATTCTGAGAATTTCAGGAGCTGGGAAAAATGAAAACAAATGCTTCATCATTTTGGAGCAGAGAATAAAAAACCAGTGGAGTGAGAGTGTGTTCATGTTCTTCCCCTTTGCTTTCTCAGACCTCCTTCCTCATTGACGGTGGAACACGGTAGTTTCCTTCTCAAAACACACTTGACAGGCAACGAAGGATCAGTGAAATCCAGTAGGTTGTACTCAGCACCTCAGCTTGTTCCTGGCTTTAAGTGCTACCAACCCACCAGAGTCTGACCTCTGTATCAGCTGTTATTTTACTGATATTTTGCCCTCCATGAGCTAATCAGACACAAAGTATAGTTTTGGATATGTGTTGGCTGATAAGTAACAATAAATTACAGTTGTTATACTTAAATACTGTAGATTTTTGTTTAACAGGCTGCCGTTTTATATATTTGACCCTTATTTCATATTTCACATTTGTCCAGAATACAACAACTGCCATTTTTTCAACTCCACAGCAACACCGTTAAATTTCCAAAATGATTAGGTCAGCAACTTTTGACGTGATCAAAAGTATCACACCGTTTAAAAAATAACTTAAGTGTGGACTCAGATAAAAGCCTGCAAATAAAGGGAGTGAAAACTGAATTTAAAAAACCTGGGGTTCAAAGGGCTATGGGCGAGTGTTGCTGCTATAAACAACTGGGACCACAGACCACAACTGAGACACACATTCTCTCAGACTTTGAGGGAAAATTGCTGAATAACTTTCCAGCACAGACATGTAAATATGCACAAAACAGAGAGAAGTTCCCGTCCATTTGTGAACAATTGGGATGTACGGTTCAGCTCAGTAGCTGCGTTTACATGGACCCTAATTTCCCACTAATGCTGGGAATAACAGCCCAGTCAGAATAAAATCATTTAGAACAGACTGGCCTGATCCGGCCAATCGGAAAAGATCAGCTTGAGAATCCATTCAATAGGAAAATATTAGCAGCTAATAATCTGGTAAATTCTTAATCCAATCATTTCTCTCTGGTTGGAATAAATATATTCTTTCTGCACATGTTTGCCCCACGTGAGGGGAACATTAGGTGATGTGAACGTGATTAGTCAGGTTTAAAAATTATTGTCCATGTAACTGCAGCTAGTGACTGGAAATAAAATGCAATGAATTATTTCATTGTGGACAAACAAAAGTTACCTTTTATCATCATCCTTCCACTGTCTTTCATAAAGAGGTTTCATTTGAGCAAAAGAAGAACATGTATGAAAGATGTGAAATATATGTGAAACATAGAAATGACAGGTAGGGTATTCAGTACATATGTACAAGGATTTGGGAAAGTTGACCATGAAATCTGTCTCGTCTCATATTCCAGGGTGATCTAATATGCTCTCTCTGGCTCTTTCCTGTCATCACCCTGGAGTGAAATCTGACTGACAAGATTTAAAGCATTTTTCATATCCATCTGTGAACAAACACACGTGTGTTCACATACACAGGTCTGACCATTTGTTTGCAATTGCCAGGTTAAATTTGGGCCACGCATCAGTTTTATCTCGAGACAGAGATGTACAACTTTAGTGTTTACTGTACCAGCAAAGAGTTTTTATGATGAGTAAAGATTCCTAACATGTAAGATCATATTTGACTGACAGTACATAGAAAAGAGCTTTATCTGGTTTTTAAAATAAATAAATTCATAAAAATGTACCCGACAGCCTTGCAGGCTTGACTAAGTGCCGATAGTGATCAAGCTTGACCCTGTCGTGGTCACTCCCTTGTTTTTCATCTCAGGCTAGTTAGCAAATTGCTTCCTGCCAAATGACATTTTTAGTTGAAATGTTTAGAAAGGGAAATGCTCCTGTGATTTTTGGACGTAGAAACTTTTACTTTTGTATGTATAGACACTGCGACTATGTTCTGGTCTACTGAAATGTCTCCTCCCACAAATTTGACCTGTAACATGCTGAAATTTTATTTCTCTTAGGATTAATTGTTGCTATTTAGCAGGAACACACCCCCATTACATCAACCACGTCACTACGTCTATTCCTTATAAATACCCTACATAACCGTCCCTCGTCCGCTCTCGATTACTGCGCATGGCAGCTGCTAGCACCGGCTGAGACGCCTGGCACCGGGATGTTCCCCTGCACATCGGAGGAGCAGCTGTGGAAGTGGTCCCCAGCTTCAGGTACCTGGGCGTACACCTCAGCAAGGACCTCAGCTGGAGAAACCAGACTTCCTGTCTGGTTAGGAAGGCCCA
>JAVQJD010090385.1:0-28149 GCA_036023655.1 Nannoperca australis | reverse complement strand
TAGTTGACAGTTTAACAAAGTTTCCCCTTCTTGTAACGTTAGGTGGCATCATCATACTGTACTACTGTATGTTCTCCTTCCTCCTGCTCTCTCTCTCCTGCCCCCCTCCCCCCCTTTTTCAACCCACACGGTCGAGGCAGATGACCGCCCACCTAGAGCCTGGTTCTGGTTCTGCTGGAGGTTTCTACCTGTTAAAAGGGAGTTTATCCTTGCTGTTGTCGCCTAGCGCTGCTCATGGTGGGATTGTTCGGTCTTTGTGTGTGTGGAAGTTGGTCTCGACCTGCTCCATGTGATTGAGTGCCCTGAGATAACTTTGTTGTGATATGGCGCTATATAAATAAAATTGAATTGAATTGAATCATCGTTATATATTGTGCACAGATTGTACCGTTTGGGAAATAGCCTAGGGTTTACTGTTTATGGTAAATACTTTGTGATACTGTGACACACTGACAGAGGAATGCTGGCAAAACTCGATTGAGGTCCAATTACGAAAAAAGCTTTTACATACAGTTGTGTCCTTGTAGATGCAATAACATATAGGCTTACTGTTTTTACCTTTAGCATGTGTGGAGTTGTTTGAGATCCCAGTGCAATCATAAGCTTTGTTCAAGTAGTTTTTTGAGACCCAAAACAAACAATAGATTCAAGAATGCCACTGGAGATTGAATAATCCAGAGGCATACATTTACACATCTATATTTCTAAATTGGGTCAGTGTTTCTTCTACCCACACACACGTTCCTAGACCCCCACTCCCCCACCGCATGTGTAGAGTTGTTAGAGATTCTGATCTTTGCCTGATCCTTAGGTCATGTTTACATAAAAAATAGTCCAGTGGCCAAAAAACAACAAAACAAAAACACCTAGAAGTATGCATTGTTGTGGGTGTGTTGCTTCAGGTAGAGGTGAGAATAAGACACATAAACCAGGTAGTCTAGTTTAAAGGCTTATCAGACATCCACCTAATGCACAGCAGTTTGTACTCCTTTGAGGTGGGATTTTACAACTCAAAGTAGCCATGGGTGTGCAAAGTTATCAATTCTCTCCCCGTCTTGATTCTTTCAAGGCAGGTATTACACTATGTTACATGTTCATCTACCTTATAAGTTCAATGTGCCAACAACACTGCATGTCTGGATGATATTGTGACTCTGCTGTTGTGCCAGATTCTACTGGTTTGGCAGACAACATAATGCATCCCCACTGATCAACGCACTGGTCTCATTGACACGAATGAGAGGCTGCGTTCATTTGACACAGTGCTATTGTCGGTCTGAATGTGTCTTCATTGGCTTATCATATGGTTGAGAGACATTGAAGCATTTCCTATTGATTCATTCACCTCCACTCTGTTCAGTCATACTTTCACAATACTTAAAAAAAGAAATGTTCAAAGTGTTTAGCTGCATCTTCTCTTTTAGCGTTAGTGCTTAGTGATCTTTTACTGAAGAGGGTACTTGACAATATATATTTTAAATGCATGTACAGTTGACTGTTGTTCACATTCTGAAGTTCTTTGTTGGCATACCTTTTAAGCGGGTAAAGGAATAAATCCTGGAGGCACTTTAAGGCATGAGGACAGCGTACTTAGACTCAATGATGACAATATGCAGCTCTATATTGACCTAAGTCCTGCCAAATGAATGAATCAGTTTGTGGCATTAGGCCACTTTTGCCTCAGGTTTGTTTCCACCTCAAATTCTCAGCCCCAACTTGTGTTTCTGGTCTCTTGCCTTTTTCATTTCCAATTCTGCACAACATAACATTTTTACATTTTGAAACTCGTATTTTACTAAGGTAACATTACCTGAGGGTTGAAAGGTGGACTGGGGTTGCACAGTACTCATGGCCACTAGACACAACGACGATGGAACATTATTCAAACTTTGCTTCGGCTCACTTCTGGCCCACACATCCACCAACCTCCCAGAGAAAAAAAGACTCCAGATGGCCAGTCCGCCTGTGTCATCCAAACTGGAGTAAACATACTTGTACTCCTTCATGCTTAGATGTCCGGGATGACATAGTTTGTACTTCTAAACAGGCCAAAGAACTTCTTAGCCCACTTCTAGATCTGTGATGGAGGAATGATGGAGATTATAGACTGCACATTGAACAAGTGATGTTCTGCTTACTTTATTCTAAATGGATTGGGTTTGTTTTGTTAAAATACTGAAATATCTCAATAACTAATAATTAAAATAATTTGATGGATTGCCACAGAAGTCCATGGTCCCCGAAAGATAAATCCTAATGACTTTATAGTTTTTAACACCAGGCCACTGTTTTAATAACCTCTATTTGATATATTGGCACAGAATTTTGTACGGACATCCATAGTTGCCCAATAATGTTTCTCAATGACTCTTGGACCTCTAGCACCACCGGGTTCACAGATCCCTCCTCTGCCGCTCTTCCTGAGATCTCTTGCATCTTTATAAGTGGTTTTGTGGGAAATTTTTTCCTAATATGAATTGAGGTTCTAAAGACAGAGGATGTCGTATACTGAATGGATTGTAAAGCCCCTTGAGGCAGATTTGTGATATTGGGATATACCAATAAGATTCACTTGACTTCACTACTATGTGCTCACAAAACCACCAAATACAATTCAGCCCACATCCTCCAACCTACCTGGTAATTTTCTTCTGTGTGTTATCTAAAGCACTCCCAGCATAACGACAAGTGTGTCTGTTTTCTAGCCTTGATGCTCTTTAAACCGCACAAGCAGGCTTTAAGGGCGGGAGATACTGAGGGGAAACCACATGGACTGAGTAATGACAAAAAGTGTGATTTCGATAAACCCTTTTCTCACGGGCACTAGAACCACCCTTGCGGAAAATGTGATTACACTTCTCCACAGGAGGTGCAATGTGGGACGCTGTTGCAGGAGGGGGCCTAGCTTGTCACTGAGACCCTAGTTTGTATGTTGCCTGATACCCACTAACAACTTTGACACACATGTAATGTCCAAGGAAAGCTGTAGAAGAGAAGAGGTGTGTGTGTCCGTTTTCTGCTGTCTGCTTTTGAAGCTGAGCGTGAGCCAGTTGCTAATGACTCAGTGATGCATAATGTGTATGACACCATGTGTTGTAGCCTCTTTGGTGTAAACTGACTAATAAGTTGAAGGAAATTGAAATACAGAGTGAATTGAATACTATTTGGATGTAACGTCTTTGTAATCACCAACATTTTGATTAATAACTGTAATTTAATTACATATTTTTCTTAGGAACTGTAACGGATTACAATTACATTTATTTTGTAATTTAATTACGTACGTAACGCATAACTAGTTACTCCCCAATACTGTTCATGAGAAATCCAATTTACCAAACCATATACAACATGTTTACAGAATAGTGCTAAGGTGAATTATTGCCAAGTGCCCACTAAGTCATTGTTAGCAGTGCTGTGAAGAACACTCTTTGGAAGGTGATGTGATTTGTCATTTGAGAATGTTTTTTTCAATACCATTGACCTGAATTTATGGCACATTGTTGAGAAGTTCTAACTATTTCAACATCTAATATTTCAAAGAGTGTCAAGTGCTTTGTGGCTGGACTGAGAGGCCTCCCACTTCATGATCAACTATGGCAACGTTTTACTACCTACAAGGATACCTACCTACAAGGATAAAAGCAGACAAACTAGATACAAAATGGTGTTTGAAGCACTTCCTAACCAAGGTGTGAAGCCACTTGAGATTTTGATTGTCATCCCAATCAAGTAAACTGCTCTTCATAGAAGAGGCTCACATTGTTTGACATCAAGGGATGATGGCAGAAGGCAGAGGGAGGCAGATGAACCACAAAATGATAAATATTAAAGGAAGATAACAATGTATAGCAATAAAAGACTGCTGTGTAGCAGAGATATTCAATGGAAAGTGGGTATAAAATCACACTAAGAGGAATTCTGAATCATCTGTTAAAGCAGGCAATGTTGAGTCTGGCTGATATTTTGGGGAATATTGTGAGATATACCACTTGTGTTACAATGCTGCCTTCTCATCTAAGGGGTTTTATTTGTATGGGTTTTATTGAAGAGCTTTACTATCACATAAGAGTCTAAATGCTGTTTCTTTCTATTCTGCCAGAAATACTGTACATTTATAGGCTTGTCAAATTTACATAAATTGAACATTACTTCCAAAAACTGGCTACTGTATTGGTATCCTTAATCCCCAAATTTCAGAGTAGCCCCACACTGATGTAGGTTGCAGTGCTTCAGTTGAAGCCCTATACAACTGGTTTGGTGTGGCAGGCTAAAAGCTGAAGTGATTATCCCCAATATTTTCATATAGATATTTTAAAATCCCAGTGATATCATTCCCAACACTGCACAAATAGTGAGTGAATTCTGTTATGAAACCGGCAAACCACAGCTGCTGTGCCAGGGTGATAGGATGTAGCGCTCAGCTCATGTCACTAGAATTAGTCAGCACAGCTGTTGCCACTGACTGGTGAAAATGAAACCATTACTCACAGCCTATGTAGTACAGATGGAAAAGAGAAATGTTGATCAAATGAAAAATAAATTGTACTGTAATAAGTAGTAAGTAAAGCCGAGAAAATAAGTGCTGCTTGTCAGCCGTTCATTTAGTTAGCCTTCTTGTTATATAGCCTAATATGTTTTGTATATTTCAGACAGTTTCATTTTGATTTTATAATTAGACCAAATCCTTGATTTCTGTTCATTCAATTAAACCGTTTGTTATATTTTGTTGTTCAGTACAAATTTGGCATGGCCAATCATAACAAAAAACTGTGTGCAGTGTGCACCCCCAACCCTCCCCCAGTAATAAGTTATTTAAAGACAGAGAAGAGAACATTTGTCTATTACAGATTGAAATAAACTGGCTTTAAAAGATAACTGTGTGTGACGTGTACCTATTTAAATTTGTAATAAAGTTATTTTAAGCTCAGAAATCTAAAGTGCCCTTCAGTGATTAAAGGATAATAAGGTCTGTGAAAAAAGATATTCTGGGACACCAGTTAATGTGAGACAGTTAAGCTTTTGACATGTTAATTTCCTGCTTCAAAGTGACCATTTTGTATACAGTTGCACTACTCCAAGACAATTTAGCAAAATAAACATGTTTAATATCTGGTTTTAGTAGAATGATGGCTCTTAATATCTTCAATTTGGGTCTGATCCATTTTGGAGGTGACACTTCTCTGTGGAGACTGTTAGGGTGTGTCCACACCAGCCTTGTTTAGCATTTCCCCCGGGGGGGAATGCTCCAGAGTGGGGGAACCCCCCGTTCCCCCCCGTGGATCGTTGGGGTAGGGGTGAACACATATTGATATCTCAATATGACTTCCCTTGCAATATCTTGCAAGCCTTTCTAGTTAGTATTTGTCATAATCATTTGATATGTGTCTTGCCTGACCAGAAATCCAAGTAATATACAGTTACAGATAGGGTAAAAAACTGAAATATTCGCTAAGAAGGACCTATTTGTTTTCGGAGTAAATCTAAATGGCATTGATATATATAGTATGATCATCATCCTTGGGGTGCCATTTACATTTAAGCCCCGAGTTGAAAAGGTTACTGATTCACAACTGAATGAATCATCGTAGTCTCTCTCTCCTCCTTACCCGCCATCCTGGAATCATCTATCCAAAACTATCAATCAAAGTAATTAAAAAGACATCACAGAAATGTCAATGTGCAGTAATAAAGCTTATTAATGGTGCCCACATTTCGTGCAAGAGTCGTCAAATGATGGAGGGCCAGGTGTTTGTAGCCAGAGGGAGACTGGTGTTTAAAGGACTGTGATCACTAATTGAAAGGTCCTGGAGGCTTTTTTTCTTGCTTTGACTTAAATTGAGGAAAATGATAACTATTACATGCATTCACTTTTGGTGAGTGCTGTTTCCTAAGTTGAATTATAGTTATTTGAGCAAAGCAAGGTCACACTGAATACACAGATGTGTTCTGTTGAGGGTAGGTAGGGATGGTGGAGTAAAGAGAGGTTTTCTGATGCCAGTGACCCAAATTCAGGGCAACTTTTCTAGGCCTGGCATGCACCTCGACACCCCTCCTATCACAACGTCCTTCAGAAGAAGGGTGAGACTCAGTGATCAGACTAGCAATATCACTCTGACAGACTCAATCTGATACAGAGAATCATGTCTCCCATAGGAGAGGTGGAAAAGACGGGTTGCTGAAAAAGAGGGCAATAGAGCAAAAAAAAAAAGGTGAAAAGAGAGAGGGCGAACTGACTGCGAGAACAGTCAGAGAAAAGATAATAAAGAACAAAGTGCCAAGGGCAAAGTGAGACATTATTAAAAAGTAAATCACTCATCAGTCCTCAGTTAGAGAGATGGAGTGACAGGCACTCAGGTCACTTGACCTGACTCTGTCATAATTTATGCAAATTATAGCGGTCTGAGACTGGGTGGGTGTGAATCCTGATCCAGCTGTTCATATTGAAAGTGCAGCATGGAAGGGCATTTGATAAAGATGGCAGTTTAAAAAACAAAACAAAAACAAGACTAAGGTCACTAGTTTTATGGCAATCAACTGACACAATAATCCTTCCACTGCTGTACTTGCACTCATGGAGGTAATGGGCTCTCCCGATTGCAGTGTGCAGTGAGGATAGAAAATTATTCGCACTATTTGTTGTTAGACGAATATGGTCTAAGAAACCAACTGGGTAACATTGCCAGTAATACTGCAGGTGGTGACAACATCGATAGGCCCTAATAATGCATGTAAATAACAGTTTTCTATGGTCAAATGTGTTTGCTAGTCTCTTGAAATGCACTTTGCATTCTTCTAGTGGATTTTAGGATCACTGAGCTGTTATGCTCAACATGGTTTGTTAAGATCATTCTGCAGTGGTTGAGTCAGAGGTGATGTGTGGTTGCTTTAAGGCTGCGTGTTGTCACTAGCAGGGCATAAAAAACTCCAACCTACCTTCTTAATTAATGGGCTAATTTAAACATTACGAGAGCCTCCCTCTCTGAACAGTCTCTCTCTAACCAGTGGGGAATACATTGCTTTGTAAATAGCTCTTAATCATTAGACAAAATAAAGTTTATTGGATGATTAAAAAAAAGTTGCGAAAGTTACTCATTCTGCCCACACATGATGAAAGCATTGTGGCGAGTCAGTCACCCATTCTGTGCCAGAAACAGGATGTGATATGACCCAAAATGGAGATCATTTCATTGTAATACGTTGCTAGAATTGTGTGTATCTAAAATGCATCATGTGTTATGTGAGAGAAAATACCAAATTAATTAACCAGTACAATGTGTGATTTCAATATTATTATATGATCATACACGTTCCAATTTAAACAGGCAAAAACAGTTTTTTAAGTGATCAGCACACCTCATCCTCCACACACCTGATGTACACGTACACACCAACAACAAGGTTTTGCAACCCCAGTTACTGGACTGGCAAAAATAACCAGCCAGTGCCGGAGCCAGATGTTTTCATTTTGGCTGGAAGTGAGGACGGGACAAAAGCACAGCAGACAGCGCCAAAAGGCATGATGAGAAAATAAGAGCCAGGAAGAGGGTGGAGGGATGGGGGGGGGACAGGTAACGCAGCCTCAGTGGCAGGCCACACAATCACTAGAATGGACTTGACAAATTTAGAGTATGCAGATAAAGGTTGGACAAGAGTTGAATAGAACAGAATGGAACACAGTAGAACGTGAACAGCTGGATTAAAAATAGATTTACAATAAAGCGTAAAATGTGATGTTACTGGACTTTCTGCACTGTGTGTTTGTACATTTCCCTTTTGTGTGTGATCAACACCGCAGGGCTCTGTCATCAGGCCATAGTGACACTCTCTGCGCTGTAGTGACAATGGGCTCTTAAGGGTGGCATGCAGACATGCACACAAAAACAAATACATAGAGATATGTAAACCAGTACACTGTGACTTGCCCCTATACAAATCAGTTAATTTTTCATTTTTATATGAAAATATATATGTTTAATTCTTTTGTCAAAGTACTAGTATAGCCTAGATTTGTTTGTAAGGTCAGAGAGGCAATCAAACTCCCACATTGGAACTTATTGGTGTGACATATCCATTGAGCCAAACCCTAAATACTTTATCTCTTTGACAAATGCTTTGCTTCTCATATGAATGAAAGCCACTATCATAAAAAGGTAATTTATGTTCAGTGCTCCACTAAATTGTAAAGCTGCAGTTCAGAGCGGTATCAATGCATGGTTAATAAAAGAAAATATGGCAGTGTAGATACTAACAGACAGTTATACTTCAGATGATGATTGCTTAATCCATAGAGTGAACATCTGGGAAACTCAATGAGATGTCCATAACCAGCATTTCCAGGCATGCTGGCAGTCGGATGTGCACTGTAAGCATTCTAGGAAGCATTAAAGGATTGTCCATTGTCTCAAACATACAGGTCACTTAGAGTCAAGATTCGATTCACACACATACCTTGTCCTTATTCCTTTACATATTCCCCTGCAACATGTGCAGAGCTGTGCATGTACATTTCAGGCACAAACAAAAATAGAGAGGTCTAAGAATACATTAACATATGAGGATGAACATTTACATGTTCATGGTGCAGTTCTTCCGACAGCTCTTATTAAAGTGTGTGTTATATCTGAGGTGGCAGTGGTGAAGTCGCAGCACAGGGCTCATTTATTTAAGAGGGGGAATAATGAATTCTTTGTGGCATCTCATCTTCCCATCACTATTAATCTGGCTTTCTGCAGGTATCTGCACAGCGATTCATACTGCATGGGCATCTAGACTGGCACCTCACACATTCAGATGCTTTACCAATGACAGATTTACAGCCTAATTGTGCATGGGTTTTACAGTCTCTCGAAGTCTCCCCAAGCTGTTAAATAATAACATGCAAGTCGCCTATCACACATTGTCATAGCACCCTTTCATCACTGTTCCAGTTTTGCTTTTACTTTACTCTTATTTTTTTGCTGTTGACATATACCTGCAGCCTGCTTTCACGTTTGAACCTTTGGACTGCCATAATTTTTTTCTTTACAGCATGCACAACACACACAAAGACACACAAACACACACTCCAACCAATATGTGCCACAGACGAAGAAGTAATTTACCCTCCATTGAAAGTATCTAAAAAGAAAGGCAGGGATTAACCGCAGGCCAATTATAGAGTTGGCTAAACCCTGTCTAACTGGAACAAATACATGGCAGGGCGCAGGCTTTTTGAACATACATTAAGTTGACCATCTTCAGAGAGTAAATGAGGAGGTTGAATGGAAGGCAGGAATGAAAGACAGAAGTGATGCATAAAGATTGAGGACAAGATGGTTCAATGAATGTTTTTTAAGGATGCCACCAAGAAGATGAAGATGAAGTCCAGTTGTAATTGAGTTGCATTTCTCATTACATTGTAAAGATCTGCTCTTTAAATTACAAAACCTGTGCCTTCTTTTAAGAAAGAACGAGGACCCAAAGGAGTCAAATTCAAATAGTAAAACTGTATTTGCATGAAGCAGTAACATCACCGTTTTGTTCGTGCGTGAAACAGCCGTCTGCTACACAATAGATTTTGAGCTGCAACCCATAACGTTTAGCTAATGTCCCCTTCCCCTCACCTCCACATGGCTTAGCTAGTGAAATACGCAAATGAACAAACTGACAGACGGCAATCCTCAGTTTGCAGACTAGATAGCTAATTAATTAGTCAGCTGTAGCAGCTTAATAACATGACTGCAAAAGTCAAGATTAGAAGTCTGTTTAATGCTAAATTGTATGGTTGTTGTCATCTGTCCTTATGTTGTCAGATATAGTTACAAGTACAAGTTTGCTTACATTGTGTCTCTGTGTTCTCAGTGGCTCAGCTGTCAATCAAACATACATAGTCTCATCCACTCGGATGTCTGGAGACTAAAGGAGCATTTCTGATGTACTGTATCGCCAGACCTTTATACTTCCTTTTAATAATAAAAAATATAAATATATTCTGAATGATAGACCACATGTGATTTCAGTTGGACTGAAAACATCAGTGGTTGCAGGTTTTATACATCATTAGCTACAGTTTTGCAGCCGAGTGTGAAGCAATTAGGATGTCTGCACCTCCAAGTTTGAGACCATGGTAGTCTTCCATGGATTGGTGGATTGACCTCTCTGAGTTGGGAATGAGTTAAAAAATCTCAGGGTCTTGTTCACGAGTGTACCATCCATTGGGGTGAAGAGGCAGCTGAGCTGGAAGGCAAACTTTCAATTTACCAGACAATCTACGTTCCAACCCTCAGCTCTGGCCATGAACTTTAGGTAGTGAACGAAACAATGAGACTGGGCTCACTCTTAGGGATAGGGTAAGGAGCTCAGACATGCGGAGGGAGCTCTGAGTAGAGCTTCTGCTCCTTTGTATCAAAATCAGGAGTCAGTTGAGCTGGTTCGGGCATCTGATCAGGATGCATCAGGGCCCGTCCAACGTGCTGGGACAACTCTGCTTAGCGTGCTGCCACCACAACCCGGCCCCGGTTTAGGGAGAGAAAATGGATGGATGGATAGTTAGAGTGGTTTCTGATATTTGATCAAACACAAATATCTGTCAGCTGTAAGAGAGAACTAACATACAAGATAAACCCAACAGGGAAGACCTTCAAAGTAAGATTAAATGTGGAAAAAAAACTGATATAAGAGTGAAAAACAGCTGGAGAGAGAAAGATACAAACAGAAAGATCCAGATGTGGAGAGACAGTGTGTCGGCCAGGTTATATCATTTCTGACTTTAATACGGAGTGAAAGGTTACATGACACCCTGGCCTCAGCTGACATTAACCAATGCCGAGTGACACCATCAGGGTGAGAAAGGCCGAGGATGAGGCCTTGCTGGAGGACACTCCGGATCATAATGTGTTACACACCCAAATGACATGAAGGTCAACGACAGCCACTCTGCAGAAGATGCTGATACGGGCTGTGTGGGGATTTCTGTGTCTGTCTGCTTATGTCTATAACATGTACCATATTCCAGTGCTCAGAGACTGTCCAAATCAAGCCTTTCTCCAATGCAGGTAATGTCCTAGCTTTGACAGTGTAGTCAGATCAAATTTAGATGCAAGCAGGAAAGAAATAGATGCAAAGAGAATCTGTTTGGATGGATCCCTTCGTACGCATGTTGAATCACGTATGTGAGAAGGGGTGGCACAAGGCAGCCGAGCTCTCACCGGAGAATGCATTCAGGAGCTGATGCTTTATCAGATGCTGCTGAACACAGCAACTGTGACATTACACGATTCCCATCAGATTCAAAGTCAACTCTTTTGACATTTCTCTCTCCCTCGTTGCAGTCGCAAAATGGCTGCTGTGAACAAATGTCCGAGAGCCCAAGGACGGGGGGATAACGGTACTTCCAGTAATTAGAGGGGATGAGCATCAAACACCTCTTATATCATAAATAATAGCGTCAAAGCAACAGATTATAGGAGCTGTAGGACACTGGGAGGAAGTTTACAGTTTAATTAAAGCTTGTTTTAACTTTCGTGTTTGATGAGGGAATTGATGCTTTCTCCTCTTCTATAGCCAACGGGGAGTGGAAGACGAGGACCGCATCTCTAAATACGGCAGTTAGGAGACACTAACAACACTGGCATATGCTGTTAATATCCTCGTAGAATAAAAGCAGCTGTAACAAGCATCATGGCTGCATACATTTAATGCTTGACGTGTATGGGAATGTATCTTGAGGATACCATAATGAAGTACTTAGATTCTCCAGCTGGTGGGAGTATTCTCTGAGCATCGTTGATTATAAAATGAAAAATTTGGTAATTTCATCTACGTCATAGTTTGAGTCTCTTGACATTTTTATTTACTTGTAAACTTCTTTCTAATAACATACATAGGTTGTACATATTTTTTACTCTAAGGGGGGATGGGTGGAACTGAGGATGATGTACAGTAGACATTGCAAAAAGACAGAGGAGTTTTCTGTACAGTATTGTCACTGTTTCAACATATGTCTTACTCTGATGACGTGAAAAGTTGGAGGACTGGTAGAATACTAAATACGCGTGAGAATGAGTGAGCTGTCTGAGAGTGATATTGGTGTGTGTCCTCTGTGCATGTCACAATACTTTGCCCCATATAACTGGCAGATTAGGGTGACCTTACCTCTCTTTATCTCTCCAGACAGGCATTAACATTTCTAATATGAATCTAGACTGAGCGGGGATCACATTTTGGCTAAATGAACCACCAGCCGCCACGGCTATGATTGCATCTTTACTATTTCTCTTTCATTTTTATCATTTCAGGGGATAACTAAGAGTCGGGGACTTGGTGATGCTGGTAGTGGAGGGGTGGGTGCCGGGGTGCTCCTCTCCTCTCAGCTTCACAAGGAGGCATTTCCCTTAAATGGCCATTCAGGTCAAGGTAGTGTTAATTGTCACTTCTCTCTCTACTTTCATTTGCCAGAGCTTTGGGGACTAGAGGATTAGTTTGCCCCTTCTTTTCTTACAATCATGTTATTAAATCTAAAATACTTCTCTCTTTAAGATACCTGCCTTTTGAGAGATGGGGGATATGCAATACTGCCAGTCAGACATCTTGCCAAAATAATGATTTGGCATGGATGGTAAATTCAAATTCAAAACAAGCAATCAGCTGCCTGATGAATGTCTTAATTTTGACCAAGTAAATTTAAAGTAAATTCACAAAAAGTCCTGTTTAACTGATCTATTTAAAAACATAATTTATGCAATACAAATATTTAATAGGATAACAAAATAATGACTTACTTTCAAATGTTGTGTATTGTTGGTTTATGTATAAATATTATTACGTATTAAGACCTTTTACCAAGACACACAGAAGTCGTATGTATAAATATATTGTGGTAGAATTTGGCCTGAATATTGACTTCCTCAGATCTCAATTGCATTGGCATGACTACATTAACTAACACATCCCCTACCTTTTTGATGATTACCCTCACCCTGCTTAACATTAATATTAATTTTTTATCCATCAATTTACCTGCAGCCACACCGACAGGTTAATGAAATGTGAACATTGGTTCACCTTTAAATCAAATATTATTCAGCAGGCTTAGGAATCTATACTCTGAAAGCAATCTTCCACTAAAACCCTAATTACACCTATGCTTTACTGATCATCAAGCCAATTACTGGAATAACCTTTCCTGCTATCTGTTTCACCTAGCTGAGCATGGACATATGGGGGTGATGGCTGTGACTGCAATTCACATATGCCATTTTATTATTTAGTTTGCGCACATGCACTCGGACAATCTGGATTCATATTTCTTCCTTAAAGCAACCAGCTGCAGTGAGTAATACTATGTAGCCACAATATATTTCATTACATTGCATGGTACACAGAGATAGGTGTGGTGTTTTTGCACTTTGTGGTTAACTGTGAGCAGTGAGATGGCAGTACAGTAAATTATATTATCAAAAATCGTCTCAAAACTATTTAGCCTGCATTAGTTTGCGATCCCTTTTTTAACAGACTTGCCTAAAGTTATTATGATTTGATATGCTTTGAGTCACACACTACAGTAATGTATTATTGTGCATTTATTTGCAATATTGTGCAATAACATTCTGATTGGAACTTTTCACATCAATGAATATACAGTCTGTAATTCGTAGTATCAGGAAGACTGCAATGTTTGGACAAGTATGATAATGACTAAAGTGCTCTCTACCTGCTCTCTGTGCCCATTATTTGAGTTGACACTGTACAAGCTGAGTACCACATACTGTTTGAGGAAAGCAGTATGTCTCTATTGGCATCAGGCCTTACAGGAATATAAACAGGTTATTTGCCACACTTTTAATTTAACATTGGATTCAGTGGCTAACTTGCAGCCCCCTCTCAGACTGCATCTGCTCTCAATGTTCAAGGACCAACCAGATTTACACATTAAACACTGGTACTGTTGTACCAGCTGTCTGGCCAACTCTCTCAATCATCCGGCCAGATGTGCAGCTAATTTTCATGGCAAGCATGGTATCTCAACACCCCGCCGAGACAGCCTCCAGCATAGAGAGATTTATGAAGCATGTGTCTGTATGCATGTTTGTGTGCATACGTAATGTTCTGAGTGCAACAAACTTTCTTTCTTGCCTCCTGTCTAAACGTTCCAACCCCTGTGATGCCCCTGTCAGCAGTGAAGTAACTCTGGTGTAGGTGATGTCTGCACTTAGCACTTTCCATTTTAGATAGACGTGATGGAGGCCCACTAGAATTGAGCCTTGAGATCCCTCACACACAGCTGCAAACTTGGTGGGGGGCACCAGAGCTGAGAGGCACCAACCCCGGCCATCTGACCCAGAGAAGGCTCACTGATCTGGGGCTTGTACAACAGCAGGTGGGGGCCCTCAGAATAGCTCCTGGGTGTCCTCCTGTTCTCTGTGTAACTGGCATCACAGACAGTGCTCAGATCATCCCTCCCAGGTGGGTTGCAGTGTGTGTGTGTGTGAATGAGAGGGAGACAGAGTTTGGAGGTATGAGAAGTGCCTGTTGTTTACTCATCTTATTTTCTCTGATAATAATACATCTGCTGCTTTTGGAAACAGACCACTGTATGCCATTACATCTGTTGATTAGCTAGTCGATTGCTTTTGATCAAGTGGATGCAGAAAAAGGCATTACTGATGCTCAATACATCTGCCTTATGACTGCAAGTGTAAACGGCTCTGGAACACTGTTGTAAGCAATTGCAGTTAATCCATCAGGGAAATGGTCTCCTTGGCCTCGACTATTGCCTTTTTCTAATTATTGGGACTGCCAGTTTTGATAACTATTCCCTATCTGTCACATATGTATGGATTGCGCCTTGGTTGACTGAGCGAAGATTGCATGGCAATGTAAGCTGGTAGGCAGGTGGAGTAAGCAAAAAGCTTAATTTGTCATCACAGATGACTGTGGTCTGCCTCTTTCTCCATTTATCAAGCTCCAAATCCAAATGCTTTTTTGAATATTACACCCTACACATGTCCTGAATGTGAGTACACAGTAGTAAAGAGAAAACTGACATCCAACCTAGTCAAATGGGGAGGGGCTTATGCTCAGCAAAGAGTGGCTGCGAGAAGCTAGTTTCCATCTTTGTATTAATCCAACAGGCATGTGGGTTCAGCTAATTGCTCTGGGAAGACATCCAACTAGCAAGCCTTTTTTTCCCTCGAGTTGGCCCAACTCTTTGCAGAGGAGATGAACAGCTTGATGGCTACTGCCCTAGTCTTAGTTGAGTGGGAAGGATCCATGTGTCTAAATGCGCAGGATAATAGCCAAAGTTGGTGGACTCGTTGTCTTGTAAGTGACTTCTTGCGCAACCCTAATGAGCCTGTGCCACTGCCAAGTATCCTCTTTTACTTTACAGATCTGCTAGGAAATGGCAGATTCTCTGCTACTGTGGATACATTTTCTAATCTGCCCACGTCCCTAAACGTCTCACATCATAGCCCATGCTGAAATAATGCCAGCACATTTCCCTTTTTTGGGCGCTATATAAAAACACACCCTCATTATAGTCAAACTGGCGACTTCTCCCTCCTTTACTTAAACTCTCCCTCAGCCTTTTGCTACATCAGCTATGGATATAAGGGTACTTATTCAGCATATCATTCTGAAGCATGGCTCTGTGTAAGTACAAGCACTGACTCAGCAAAGAGGGACTACAAGAAATAACGAGAAATAATAAAACAATTAGAGAGACAGAATAAGAAAATGAGAAAAAATAACAACAATAACCTTAACCTGCTAACAGCAGATATCAATTCTGTTTGCCTGTTAAAAATATAAAAATGAGCTACAAACACATTTAATGATGTTTGGTGTCTCCTGGTTACCTGATGATGTATAAGCTCACAGCTTAATTAAGATGCTTTTAACCCAGCAGAGTAGCTTTTGCACTCAAACATTCCTACATAAAGGATAGGTGAAACTTCCAAAACAAGATGGGCGTGGTCACAAACTACATGATTGAAGGCTGTTACTGATTCTTGCATCTGATTGTCCCGAACCCAACCGGATGAGCCTAAGAAATTTTAGTACACCCACTTCCCAGCAGCAGGAGCCAATGAATGAATGATGAACTTCCTTCTCCTCCTAAATTGTGCAGCAATAACATGATGGCACCAATCTTTCAATCACTTATTAGAGGTTCCTCCCTTGTGGCTTTACTTCCCCTAAATATAAGGGAGAGAGCATGGGAGACAGTGCGGCTCAGTGAGAATCAAAGAGCCAGAGAATAGTCTTGATTTGTGATTTCTCTGAATATTCTAAGTCTGACACAGTTTTTTGTTTTGTTTTGTTGTGTTTGGGATTTAGTTTTCACATCTCATAAACGTGTCACAAAAGAAATGATCTTCTCGCTATTCAGGTCTCGATTCACACAGCTCTTGTGAATGCAAGCTTAAGGAAACAAAAGCCCTGTTTTGTTTTGTTTGCTGAAGCCATTTGCAGTTTTGGCTTCTTGTTTATTTCCCTCCAACTGACCCCATCCCAGGAGAAAGAGTGAGACGCTGAACGGCAGCCAAAATGAATCAAAGTGAGTAAGAGCTATACTACCTTTTCCCCTTTTTCTCATATTTCTCTTCCATCTGTGATCAAATTCAGAGACAATTCTAACACAAAAAAGACACAAAAGGGGATATGGTTGATAAATATATATGTCTTGCAAACTGACAGGCAGTCAGATTGTTATTGAAAAGGGGGGAAAAGGGGGATTGAGTGAGAGTAGAAAGCATTTAGCTCCAAAATATATGTGTATTTATTCATTTTCACCAAAAAGGATATTTTAATACTGAGTTACTTGGAACATTGAACAATTGTTTTATGTGAGCATATAGCTTGGATCAGTTAAAAGCCAGAGAGGAGGGCATCTGTTTGGATATATTTGCAGCTAAACATAATCCACTCTGTCCTCCGTCTCTCTTTTCTATATTCACTCTCTCTGTCCACACCTGTCTCCAATGCGATCACCACTTTCCCTTCAAATCCAAGCAAAAACGGTCTTTACAGCAGATTTACCAAAGCAATACAGCAGCTGCAGCAAAACTAATCATATTTGCACTTTATCGGGGTGGTAGCACAAGATTCACATGTGAACATTCGTAGGATGCAGAGGTTTGCAGAGGTGGCCCACTGCGCATCAGTTATTGCCGGTTGACAACAGGATTTTATCTCTTGGGGAAAGAAAGAGGAAGACAAGACAGTCGACTTCTCTCGCCGCTCAGTGAGCTAAGACCTCAGTCACTCATATCAGTAGTGATGGAATACTGGTGAAACTACTCCTCAACCCATAAAGAAGAAAAAATTGAAAAGAGAGAAAGGGTGATAGGCTAAATGTGAGACATAAGAGCACATATTTCATATTTGCTCTTAAATGAACATTCCATTATAATGACGGAAGGACCAACATAACTTTCAATTTGGGAAGACAAAAAAATTGCCAAAAGTAAGTCCAAAGAGGGGAGTATCATGAGTGGTCAGATGATCAGAGAGGTTTAAAACAAATAAACAACAATCAAATTTATTCACAAGAGAAAACAAAAAGAAAATGGTACAATTATAACCAAAACTGTCTGCTGTAAAAGTTCATCGCAATTTATAGACCAAATTATTATTGTTTTGTTCTATGAGGGATCACTTTACGAGTTAGAAAAATACTATGCATTGACACTATAGCACCCTATCCATTAAATTTCAGTTGAATTACCTTGGACGACAGACTTTAAATGATGTGAGGCATTCATATAGGTTTGCCTTTATTAGGGACTTCCATATAATACATCACCAGGTCAGGTATATCTGGATTTCCAAATCAGAGTTACAACTTGAATATTGACAGGAACACTATAAGTTAATTAATAATTAGGATAACTCCCATATGACCTGAATGTGACTACCAACGTTTTGGGTGTGCTCACATTGGTTTTATTTAAAAATGATGGGATATAGATATTTTGGCTAAACTGTTGGCTGGTTCACAACCAACCACAACTACTTTAATCCAATCTCACCCTACAGAAATGAAGGCAAAACTAAAAACATTTGACCCCAATTATATAGACCAGAATTGTGTAATTTCTTTTTTCAAGCTCCCTCTGTCGCTCTACTGTCATTGCTGTCATCATCCACCTTCCTCTTGTTTCCTCTCTAAGAAACGGAAATGAATTGGCAGCTGACCAACATCTCAAGTTATGGTGAATGGACTAAATATACTTGACCTGTGGACATCGACCACCAACACACCCACACAGTGTTAGCAGCACTTGTTGTACACTGGCTTTACCAGTGGAGCAACTTCCCCGGCTTGGAGGTGCAACCAAGTCTGAACATAGTAAATGGAAAAGCATATGGCACAGTCATTGCTATGTTCCTGGCCACACCAATTGCTTCTTTTTCTTCCTCAGAGGGACGTTGTGAAGAATTTAACTTACTGCTGAATACCGGCTGGGGCATTTGTAAAGAGCTCTTTTATTCCTCAAAAGGAATAACAGTTTAAAAAAAAGCGTTCTTCTTATCTTTGCTGTACACTGGTCGCTTTTTACTCTCACTTTTGACCAAATTTATGCTGACGGCTCCAACCATTCATTCTTAATGGCGTTCATTTTCAGAACAACAAAATCACTGAATAATGAAGAGGTTTTTCCTGGTCTGCCAACAGCATAATGGTTGATGGACTCACAAAGTTAAGAGTGGTGACTGAGAAAAGATGCATTTATCATTGCTGTCTTGAGCACATCACCAAAAGGTTGGAAGCACAGACATGTGCGCCCTGCATAGATGAGCAGATGTAAACATATTTTTTGCCTCTCTCATCATCTCAGATATTTTCATGTAGTCCATCTCTGTCTTGTTGTGTTGCTCTTTCCCTCTTTGCTTTCAGTCTCTTCACTATGCTCATGGTAGAAACATCCTCCCCAATGCAGTCAACAAGTACACTGAGATTAGAGCAAGAAAAGATTCTGTAACAATATTTGGGCGTCAAGCTGACCATCATTTTAAGATTGGGATGGAAAAAGATAAAAGCAGAGTTTTGGAACAATGGAAAGTCTGATTGTGTTGATTTTCCTCACAGGAACACAACACTCATAGTGTTTGGGAAATAATAAACTCCAGGGAAGTGGGCCAAAAGGGATGTAGGATGCTCATTTGGTGGTCGATTGATATATTAAAGGGGGGCATGGACTCATAGCAGTTTTACAATCAATAGAGAGTAAGCTTTATTAAAACAGTACAGAAAGTCAATAGACAAACCTTCATGGAAAGGGCAAGGATGAATTATGGATGTGGTGATGAATCAAACAGGGGAGATGACATAAGGGTCAGCCAAAGTCCAAAAAGTATTAGATAAAATGCTAACAGGCAGCTTTCGGGGATTGTCAGTAGACAATTTTACCACACAGGCAGGCAGGCAGGGAGTGTGTTAACTATGAAAATTGGGAGTTTGCATACAGGCACTGTAGGAAATTGGTGTTTGTTTCAGGGTGACATAGCCACTCTGACAATCACGCATGTGTCAGGATTATGAGTTAATCATGGAAGAGAATAGTTTTAATGGGACCATTCAGAATAGTGCACACACCTGCTTTCAAACTGAAAATTAGTGTATTAGTCACAGAGAATTGTTAATAGCGGCGGCAGCAGCAATACTAGGTGTAGGTGAATCAGAATGCAAATGATGGCATAATTTGTAATTAGTAATGTTGGATGACTTATGTAAATCAATGGGTTGTCTTGTCTGTGCTGGCCTGGTGCATATTGCAGTGAGTTAGGGGAGGCCCAGCTAAAGTGCATCTAGAGGGAGCTGAGGGCTGCATGTGCAGCAGTAACATTTGGAGAGGACTTCTTACTGGTTGTCTCCCCGGGCAAGTAGCAAAGACAAAGTAGACTAGATGAATGTACTCTTTTTTCTTCTTACATGCTCTTTCTTTCTTTCTACCCTTCCTTCCTGTTTTCTTCTACTTCCCAGTTCTATGCTACTTCTCTCTCATCATTTTGCTGAGAATAAGGACTGTTGGGACCAGCTATATTTACATTTTATTTTTTCTTTAGGTTTGAGCTAGATCCTGCAGTTGTATTGTAAACCTTATAAATAAAATGACACGAATAGTGAAACCAACACCACCATGCATCACAATGCTGATAATATAATTCTTTGGGAAAATTATAAAAATAAAATACATGCTTTGTATTTGTGGTATATTGGTGGTAGACAGGCATTTATCATGCTGTACTCTTCTGCACTAAGCTGAAAAATCTATTATATAACCAATGTATACACTACAAGTTAGTAGACAGAGTAAGGAGGTAGACGAGTGGAAGAAATGCGATGGCAGACAATTACAAGAAAGAATAGAAACAGGGTCGTTTTGCCTTCCCTGGTGATAATTAAAGGCAAGTCTGAAACTATACAGACAGGTCTGCTCTCTTAGACCCTAATAGCTTATTGATCTAGAAAGCCATCCACCATTTGGCCCTCACAGGATACACAGTGTACTTGTAGACAGTGTAAGCTACAAGTACAGTGAATAAGAGGGAGCGAAGAAAGTGAAGGCCACCTTTTTTAACAAAATGATGATGTTTTTTAATGGACCTATCATGAGTTAGTTTCAGTATTACATGTGTATTTTAAGTTGTAAAGGCAAAGCAAAGACATTTGCAAAAGACTAACCTACTTGTGTTTGCCAGTAAAGCTTTGAAGCTAGTTTTTCTTAACTACAGTTTGGTCTGGTCCTGATTGCTCCTGATTTAAGTTTTCAGATAATGTTTTCAGTGTGAGTTGGTGACTCAATTCCCCCACTTTTGTGTCCTTTTGGGAGACAGTGAGTCTACTAATTGCAAGCATTACATTATACTAAGGTGTAGCAAACCAAAATGATGTCTTTGTAGCTACAGTCCTACAGATCAACCGTTAAGATTTACATTTAACAGAAGAGATGAAAAACACTGTAATTTCATCCATTCCTTCCTGTGTGGATATTTCTTAACGGTAAATCAACACTATGTTATCCAGGCTTCCGTTCTCTGTGTACATGTTTAATCACATTGCGCAGGTGTCATTCACTGTCAAAGGGAAAACAGCTGTTCACTGGTTGGGGTGTGGCCAGAAGTGCAACATGTTTAATACACTATGTGTTTGAAATACTGCAATCCAGTGCAGCAAAGAACTACTTTTTTGGCAGTATTAAATTCATTGTAGATGCACTCTCTCAGTCAGTTGACAATAAAAAAGTACCCTCTTATAGTCCATTTACATTTAGATCTGACAAACTGACAAAGCCACATAGTGAAGTGAAGTGAAACTGTACATCACAGCAGTAGAGAGTTACTTCTTGGATTTGTGAAGTGACAAATGACCAAAAAGGTACCAGCAGAGGCACTGCTTTAAAATGGCCATTCAAAGGTTTGTGAGACTGATGTGCAGTAGTTAGGCCTCTCAGGCAGCAATTAAACTCATGCTGTGTACTGCCCCCTAAAAGCATCACCAGTCAAATGACTGAATTTTAGTTATGAATAGTTAGATACCACCAATACTTGTGAAGAAGGTGGGCTTTACAGGAAGGTGTAGTTCCAAATTCCCTTGCCCATCCAAAATTAGCCACCCATGATGAAACCAAGGTAGAATCTGCCCTGCAGCCCCTCCACCCGCAGGGACAATTAATTAATGATGTGAAAGGGAAGGATTAATCGATATGCTGTCAAGCTCCTGCCAGCTGAGGAGAGAGACCCTGCCAAACCCACCAGGACCCGATCTCATTACTGACGGCGGCCCACGCTCCCCTTTGCGAGGCAGCTGCATTCATCAAAGCAATGCCTCCCTTTCTCCCTCAATTGTTCTCCACACTTCATCCCTTCGTCCCTCCCTGCATGTTTGGCTTTTACCCCTGTGATAAGATGAAGGAGAGTAGGTTGGAGAAGTGACACCCATTTAAGAAAGCAAAGGTGGGGGAGGGGGAGTTATAAATAAGGAAATAAAATCACTACATGTGGTGTAGAACGTGCAAGGCTGCAATGTAAATCGTGTGCATGTTTTAAAGTATTTACTACGGCTAATCATACACGTCTTTGTGAGTGAATGTGAAGGTGTCTTTGCAAATGTGTCCGTGTGCAACTCTGGCAGCTAGCTGAAACCTGAGAGCAGTGGTGACTCTGTGTGCTACTGACAGCTATTTAGTAGTAAAGGCGTATTTTGGTTGTGCATGCATGCACATGCATCCCTCTGTGTGTATGTGTGTCTGTGTTACCGGGGGTGGGGAGTAGAGGATAAAAGCCTCAGCCTCTCTGACAGTTTTATCAGCATACCCATCTGCCTTTATCTGACGCCAGCATCTCTCGGCTCCCCACTGCACTCTCAAAGCTCTCCATCCACCCAGTTGTCCTCACCACTCATCTTATCCTAGGCTGCCGTCGAATGTCAGATCACATTTTTCAACTGATAATTAAACAGTTGCTGACTTAAACCCTTTACAGATAACCTGTGGCTGTCTGAAAAAGGGAAGGATGATGGTATATCCAAAAACAGAAGATTGTTTCGAGGAAAGGAGATCATGGTGAAGCTAATGAAGTCCGATGCTGCACATTTTGACCGTGGGGATGCTGACTAGAAAAAGCCTGTGTGCAGATACATAGACACTGCTGTGTGCTATCTCTCTCTATTTCTTTCTCAATAAGCATTTGTCACAGGATGGGAGAGGGGTAAGAAGAGGGTCAAGAGGAGAAAATATAGCCATGTCCCTTTTGCTGTGCCCCCTTCCCCCTCTCTCTGCCCCTGCTCAGAGTAGACAGTTGTGGTGAGGGATGGCACCCTAATGGGTAATCAGAGGCCACCCTTATTTAATGCTATGAGCTGAGACTGGACAGCCAGTGATGGAGGTACTTGGGGAGGCCCGCTGTGCGCTGTGCAACAGCCCATAACTGCAGATGAGACACTTCCCACAGAGCAGTTAGTGCAACAACTTGCCAGCTGTAAATGTAATGACAAATGTGAGCGGTGCCAGTGAGAACAGCAATAAATACAAACAGACAGCACTAAAAAAATAGATTAAAAAAGATTGTGGAAGTCCTAGTTGGAAAGGTGCATCTAAATTGCAGCAACTTTATACAGCCATCTGTCAGGCCATTTTGAAAGTTTATGAGTAGCTCATGAAGAGAATGGCTCTGATATTTGCTCCTTTCTTCATTAATGACTCATCTCACTGAGCATATCAAATAATCCCAATTTGCAGCCCAGTGGTTTGTGCCTTTATTGCTTTGAGTGAAAACACATAAAAGATTCCACATTTCAACAGTCTTAAGCAAGGAAAATTACCTCTGCTTAGATTAAAAAACCTGCATGGTAATTTCTATTAATACCAGATGAGTCATAAAGCTGAAGCTAGTTAAAGTTTTGTGAGGCCCCTCTAGACAAGCTATTTTACGTCATATTGTTGTCAAGAAACACTTATGGATGAGAGAAGCAAAATGGGATACTGTGCAGTCACCCAAGTCAGGTAGCAGGGACCGCAAAGCATTAAAAAGGAAATGTCAAGGCATTCTAGCCAGAATGAAATGAAAGGCAACACTTCTTGTATGCCCAGTTGTCAAATTGCCAATATTTGTATAAAGGAAAAAAATGGACAAACTCAGGCTGAGACTATTAAGACAGCACAAAACAAATGAATGTTATGAGAGATATGAGTGTGGGAATACACACCCAACAAGGCCACAAAACTGCAGCTTTCACAGTCCGGCTGGTAAGGCTAAGCAGGCGGGTATATCCTTTTGAAAACAACGGACTGGTGCATTGCCTAAAAAGTAGTACCATTTGATTGTTCATCTGTTCTGGAAGTTCTTTAGTTGTATCACTGCTGCTAACATAAAAATGAGTGATATAAGTGAATATTTTTAGCTTCACTCCACAAGCTACACTTTATTAGTTTCAGTTTTCACACTTTCACACCAAAACCTCAAAACTGCATTTTTCTAAAGAGTATCAACAAATACTATATGTTGTCTCATAAAGTATAGGAATGCATCAGACAATTTGAACATTTTAATTGGTACAAATGGCATTCTTATTTTTGACAATGATAGTCATTTGTTTGAAGTGCTGATGTGGCAGAACATTCCAAAAAGTGATTTAGAAAACTGCTATTTAGCTATTGGCTAAAAAACATCATAATCTGTTTATTTTTATGACTGCGTTCCAAGGTCTTGCAAGGACATCTACTTTTTCCAGCAGCCACAGCTGGAAGATTTAGCGATCAGCCCAGTTCTCTGTCTGTACCCTTCATTCCCTGAATCTCACACCCCAGGCCCTGATGGTGGAAATGTCATAAAGATTGGCAAAAATGATGTCCTGCCCTCCCAAATGAACCATTTTTACTTCTGTAGAGTTAACATCCTGTGAAAGACATTATGCAGACTGGGGAACATCCTGTCTACAAAATCGAAGAAAACAGAAATGCTCACTGAGGTATTAAGGTTGTGTCTGTTTCAATTTAATTCATGTTGTGAAACATGTTGAGATTAAAGGGAGATTTTCATTGTTGTAGAGACAAAAAAATCCTGACAAATGAATCTGTAACATTTTAGATTTAAATTTAGGTTTTGCTTCTCAAACCGATTCTACACAAAACTAAGTTCATCAAAATGTTTACATTTGCTTCAGTGTGGGGATTTACTTTTGACACAAAGCTATGGTGAATATTCTAAATATAAGGTCCACTTACTAAGCTCCTCTCTGAGTTTTCAAACAAATCCTGTGGACTGTGACCTTCTTTAGCAAATGAAACTTGGTCAGGTGACATCACTTCATCACATTCAGACTGAAAAGAAGATGAACTAAAATGGATTAGCAGCAGTAGCCCATGATGACTGTAAAGACCAGGGGTCGGCAACCCGCGGCTCTTTCATCCTTATACTGCGGCTCCGCGTGGCTCGGGAAAATAAATTATTTTATAAAGTATTTAATAGAAGTGTATACTACATACATACGTATGTGAGCAGCTATTCTCCACCATGAACTATGTTAAAAACAAACACCGCTCACGCCTCACAGACGACAGCTGCCAGTCCTGCGTAAAGATGAAAGTGACTTCGTACAGCCCCGATGTGCAGACGCTGTGCGCAGAGGTTCAGGAGCAGACGTCCCATTAACCAGGTCAAGGCTATATAAGGATGACGGCTCACGGCATTTTTTGGCTGCTACATGGATATTTTAAGTTCAGCTTTTTAATTCATTTGAAAGAGACCTTCAGCTCTGGGTGTTTTTTTTTTTTTTTTTTGTTAAACATTTTAAAAATGTGTTCATTACATAAATTAAATTAAATTTTCTCTGAAGCACTTCATGGATTTCATAGGCAACACCCTATAGTTGTTTATACAAAGTGTAAAGGTAAAAAAAACCCAATATATTCAGTGTTATCTTCATTTTAGATGTCAAAGTATTTGCGGCTCCCGGTGTTTTCTTTTCTGTGGAAACCGGGTCCAAATGGCTCTTTGGGTGTTAAAGGTTGCCGACCCCTGGTATAGACCAAGGTGAGTCATGAAGCAAAAACCTCACAATAGTGACTTCCTACCACAAAAACAGTTGCTAATTCAAACCAATGCAAACCTTGGACAACTTGAGCTACAAGCTGCAAACATGTTCATCTGAACACAGAGAGTAAAAGGCAACTGGACTTACTAAGTATTCTTGAAATGTTTCACCATTCATCCAAGAGGCTTAATTAGTTCTACTGACTCTTAGGGAGTTCTGTGGTATTTAACTTCTCCGGGTGATTAAATACAGATGAACTCTCTACCAGTCAGTAGAACTGATGAAGTCTGCTGGATGAACAGCAAATATTCTCCAAGACCAGACACCAAATCTAGCAGTTTTTGGTTTACTACTGCTTGATATTCCCTGACCTGGATGAGAGAGAATCTTTATAGACATATGAGCAATATTGCACTGCAAAAACAATGTGCACAGTCGTGTTTGCTCTGCTAACTGATGATTCATTCCTATGGCATTTTCCAAATAATGAATTCCAAAGCTTTTTCATCTAGCATTCCTGAAATGTCAACTAGAAAGATTGCAGCACTTTCAGTCACACCTACAGTAAATAATTAGGAAAGTGCAAGAAACATTGTCTTGTGAGCATATGGTATGTCTTTTTTTAAGCAGGCACAGTCAGCAGATTCAGTATAAGCACCATGTCCCACAACCCCAACTTTACATCTCCTAGCCCGGGGCCTGATGACAGCATGTCAAGAAGATGTAGTGAGTCATGTCCTGCCCTCTGTCAGGTAAATCAAAGAAATGGTGGTGGTGGTGGTGGGTGGGGGGTGGGGGGGTGAATGGGTAGAGGTCTGGCAAGGAAGGAAGGGTATATAAAGAGACGGGTGGTTTGTGAGAGATAAGGAATAATGCTCTTTCACATTGAGGTGGCATGTTATTATCAGATGTGCCCACCAATGCCAGCATTGTATAGTCACACAGACACAGAGACAGCATCCACCAGTGAAGTGTAATATCCTGTCATGACAGGAAACTATTGTGATCTGAGACTGTGGGCCACTGACTCAGTGATACAGGCTTAAAACGACCATTAACTTAGCATTAATGAATTGCTTCATGACAAATGGTGAATGTCAAATATGTCAGCCAGGATTACAACCTTTGAAATCCTGTGTGAGTCCATGACACAAGCTAACCTGGAATGAAAAGTGAAATGCTATTTTTGAACCACTAGCCAATGAATAAAGCCCCAGGTACTGGACCTCAAGGCCACCATCATTATTTGAACTTGGAGCTATTTTGATTGTGTCAGTGAGGCCCAGGCCCTTCATCAGTTGGGATGATATGGGGCTACAGTTCCTTGGTTCTCAGGTCTAATTTGCCTGTACTTCTCCCCTAAAAGAGGGACAGGCATAATTAACAGGACCCAAACACCCACCATGGGCTGAACAGAGTCATTTTGGGGAGCGACTCGGGAGGAACGGCAGCAAATGAAATGTAATTGCAATGGGAGCGGAGGAGCCATGCTGGTGTATTGGAGGCACTGATGTGTGTGTGAGAGGGAGAGAAAAGGAGAATGAATGGGCTAGACATGAGGGAATGAGGGAGTAAATGAAAGACACAGAAGTTCGATAGAGAATATGCAGTTGAGAGAAGAGCAAGCAAAGCGATGACTGATGAGCGATTGTGAGCGACAGGCAGAGATAAACAGTGAGGAGACATTTCTTCAGGTTATAATAAAAAACTAATGCAACACGGTTCAGGTAACTCTACACAAAATTAAATTTAAGGAGCAGTTCATCCAAATGACATAATATAGACATAATCTTGCTCACCTCTGGTGGCATCTAGACATGCAGACAGTTGTGGTTTAATTTCCCCAGGTTTTAAGATATCTACCTTGGAGATTTCTTGCAACATCCCAATACAGATGTAGTCAACTGTAATTTTGTTGTGGTGCTCACAGCATGGAAATTACATTTACAATTTAAAACAGCAATATCTAATTTCAGAAAAAATCTCTCATTACTCAGGAAAATCCACCGAACACAGTGTCAGCCATTTTAATAGTAAATATTACTTTCGGTTGAAAGTAGTTCCAGTCACAGTAAGATTTGTGGACTATGTTCAGTAATTAAAACAATGTTTCTGGAAAAAGATTTTGTTGTTGAATTTTTTTTTTTTAAACTGAAAGGATCTGCATGGAGAGATACCACTAAATGAGGAACACTACTAGAAATGACAGGAATTGACGTTGAAGTTTAAAATGACTGCAGTTGAACTCAGCTACATCACCACTCAGCATCATTTGTTGTGTCCATTGCGTTTAAATGGCTCCATTTACCTTATGGTCATTATCATTATTTATCACTGATGTTAAGAGCATTAAAATTGGTCTCAACCTGCTTGGTCTACACTCCCCCTTTCACCTATCCCTCTCCCTTTCCCATCATCTATTCCTCTGCCCCTCTCAGTTTACAGACCACTGGATGAGAAGTGACCCAGGGTCAACTTGGTTCCTGTCGCTTCCAGGCACGGATAGCCCAAACAAATTGGGGTCACCAGAATGTTGGAGTGGTGTGATCACACACACACACACACACACACACACACACACACACACACACACACACACACACACGACACAAAATCTGTGTGTGTATATA
>JAVQJD010090383.1:0-13096 GCA_036023655.1 Nannoperca australis | reverse complement strand
GTTAATTAGATTATCAGTGTGTTTTCGCAGCGGTCTGTTCTCAAACTCTCAGCTTGTTTTCTCGAGATAACGGAATAATTAAGTCGTGATCTCGAGATAACGGCATTAAAAAATGATTGCAAGCATGGCCGCTCTCGGCTTCCGTAAGTTTGAACATTACTCTCTATCTCTTTTTATATTATATATATATATATCCAACAGATCCAGCTACTGTCCTTCCCCCACCTGAGTTAGCTACTTTTCTTTCCTTCTAGTGTTATCTAAGTATTTATAAATATGTGTTGTAAAAAACTTATCTTTATTGATTGTTTGGGACAAGAGAAGGATTGTATTTGCAACTAACATGTTAGCTAACATAGCGAGCAATTAAATATGTGTCTGTCAGCGCAGATGGTCTTGTGTGCTAATGTATGATAAATCCAATTATGTTTATGTTTCCAAAATAAAAAAACATTGTGAATGTATTGACTTTGTATTTTTCAGTGGTTACATAATAGGAACAGTGATGGAATTACTTTGGCCTGACCACAAACATTCTGCTTTAAATGTTATTCCAGCCGGTGGAGCAGCCATTCATTCATTCCTCTAAATCACTCGACAAAATTTAAGATGTGGGTGGCAATTCAAGGTAGCTTATACAAATGCTTGCATAAGGTCCTTTATAATAAACATAATGACAGAAGATGTCAGCTCTGAGAAAAGTGACTCCCAAACTTCTGGATGACTCTTTTAGGAAGAAAGGGTGAAAGAAAGTAAGAAGGGTAAGAAGAAAATAGAAGACTGAGTGAAGACAGAACATTCATATACAGAGGCAAGAGAGCAAGAGTTGGAAAAGATTACAGTTGTAAATCATCATAAAATATATTTTAAAAAAGAATTGTGAGATGGAAAAGGGAATCAGAATAAGCCTTTAGGTGCAGTAGCTTGTACATTGGAAGTATTTCTGAGCAACAGCTGGGCATTGCAGCATCTCAGAACTACTGTCTTTATAGTGAAATAAACTTCTGGCAACACATGACTGAAGAAAACCCAACAATTCTGATACATATACTGATGATTAGCTTGGAAGCCAACAAGCTACAAGAAAGTAAATATGACATTTATGTAGCTGGTGGAAGTTATGTATATTTATGTCCTTTGGGTGGAGGCTACAGTTTCCTCTGAATGCTAGGTTGGTGCACTGAAATCACTGATAGTTATTATTTAAGAGATAGTTGTTCCCAATGTTTCTTGCAAGATGAAAAATAACCCAGAATAAAACAGGTGGTTAAGATAGTTACCTCACTTCCACTTCCAGCATTCTGAAAGAAATCAAGCTTACAAAATAAGTCTTTAATACTCAGTAATAAACTGAGTGAATAAATTGCCAAGACAGATTCGCAGTGTAACTACTTTTCACTTTAGTAATTTTTTACACGTTTAATAGCAGAAAAGAACACGAGAGAGAGAGAGAGAGAGAGAGAGAGAGAGAGAAAGAGAGAGAGAGAGAGAGAGAGAGAGAGAGATAAATGAGTATGGTTGAAAGAGATGAGGTGGGAAGATGCTTTAATGGCTACAAATAATATCCTGTAACACAAGGGTCACAGGTTTGTTCCCCTGCAGTTGCCAGGTCTTCATCAACAACCTCGAGGAGGACACCAGCTTTTACCAGCTCGTGGCTAACAAAAGCCTCTGCTAAAATGTCCGCAGGAGTTGAAAGGTTTCCCGATAATGCACAATATTTGCCAGGAGACAGCAGTCAGCAATCACAGGGCCAGCACTCTAATAGTTTTGGCAGAGCTTTGAGTGAGGTTGGCTGGCTGGCAGTGGCAATGAAAAGGCTGTCAAAGGGAGGAGATCCCTGACCAAGCACCTCAGCACTTCCACACTCCGGCTGGATTTATAGAAAAATCATTCATTATTTACAAGCTGCCGAGGGCCACCACTGTATGCATACTGAACGGCTGTGTGGGAGGGAAGTGTTGCATGACTCTAAGTGTGTGTGTGTGTGTGTGTGTGTGTGTGTGTGTGTGTGCGCAGCTGCTGACAGTGGCAGAAACTGTGACAGAATGGCAGGCGAGGCTCTAATGAACATCTCATCCCAGGATACATTCTCCCTCTATCTGTAAAATCGTCAGATCTCAGTTCGTGACTCTCTTTTCAAGATAATGAGGGCAGCATTGAGCCTTCTGTATGCATGACCAAGTGTGCGGTATGTGTGTGTGTGTGTGTGTGTGTGAACAAAAGTGAGAGGGTCTTTGTGTATCCGTGTAGAGGTCCTCATGGGAGCTCTCACATTCTAGTAACTGAGGGTCCAAATTATAATCAGTTCTTTTGCTGCAGGTCTTTGTGTGTTTGTGTATCTAATAGTTAAACTTGGTATCTGCTGTGATCCTGTGGTGAACAATAAACATCACAAGGCGAGATGGTGAGTGTAATCTTAAAAAATACTCGAAAGGATAAGAAAGGAGGACATATATTGGTGCATCTTTGGACTTTGGATGCTTGTTCATTTGTGGCATGTCAAACTGCTGCCAGTATTCCTGTTTTTTAAACAAATGTATGCACATTGGGTTGGGTTTTTTGTAGATCTTCCATGAGCCTGAATGTTTAATTCACGTAGAGTCAACAACTGCTAGGGCAATAATTCAATATTATTATTCATCGACTTTAAAAGGACTCTTCTCATGTATATCTGATCTTAGTGTGTTATTGTTATAAAATATTATTTTGTCTGAATTGATAATTTCAAGCAAATTATTAAAGACTTAGAAAATTAGTTTGAGAGTTAGGAGCAGACTTATGCTATGGCAATGTGTTGTGGTTTGGGCATGTTTAAAAGATCAGTTCACTCAAATTATAAAGACAAATATTCTATACCATAAGTAACTCAAAAGCAATTTGGCTTTCAAGAAACAATGTCCCTGTTACTTAATAATCCACAAACCTCACAGTGAACTGGAATAGTCCCTATGAATTTTGAACATCTTAGATTGGAAACTGTTCAATTCAATTCAATTCAATTTTATTTATATAGCGCCTTATCTCGGAGCACTCTTTCGCATTGAGCAGGTTGAGACCAACTTCCACACACACAAAGACCCAACGTTCCTACCATGAGCAGGCACTAGGCGACAATGGCAAGGAAAAACTAGGCAAGAAACCTCGAGCAGAACAAGGCTCTAGGTGGGCGGTCATCTGCCTCGACCGGTTGGGCTGAAAGAAAAGGGAGTGGGGGGGGGGCAGGAGATCAAAATGTCCTTGGGCAAGACACTGAACCTGTACGTTGTTCCTGATGGAGGTTGCACATTGCATTTAGGCTCCGTCACCAAGGTTAAAAAGTGGAGTCCATTTACCTTTTAACCTTGCATTTCAGAATGCATTCTGTACAGAGAAGTTTGAATTGCTGAGTCATCTCTCTGAGCCCATTTGGATAATTCAGTTGTGACCAGAGGACTGGCAGCCTCAACCTATTTACATTGTAATGTCTGATTGGCTATGAATATGCATTGTGCTCTGTGTGCATGTATTTAAGGTCCATGGGTTTGTCTGCCTCACTTTCCCCCAAGGCCTGGTCATCATCTCTTCACACCTCCAGCTCCTCATTTGTGCTGTTTTGAGAGTCACCTACTCTGTTTCCTGCTAGAGATCCTACATTGTTAAAAAGACCGGCCTTGAAGTAGTTATGATTGATTTGTCCAACCGCAATTTAAACAATCTTATGAGTAAGAAGAGCTTCAAAGCATAGATCGATGTGTAAATACTTCTAAGTATTTTCATTTTTGTTGGCTTATATAGCATGGTGCAGTGTGCTTACATATCTACTGGCTTCCAGACTGGAATACAGCCACCTAAACACACATGGCTTTTGAATTCTTTCTTGTATGTCCTTGAGGTGGAAGTGCTATCAATAACACAGGTGTCGAACACAAGTTGTCCTTGACATCCATAACACAGAAACCTCAGAATTGTGCCGTATGTTTTCATGGTGTGACTTCTGAATTTCTCTTTTGTAAATGGCAATGACACTGTTATATCCCACGGACTGTACGGTTTAAACACCATTGAAAATGTCCGTGAAAATGTCTTAATGGTGCAACTGTGGGGAAAAGAAATTGAACCTGAATAAAAGATGGAGAAACATAACGATGCAGATGCTTCCATACAGAGCAAGAGAGCTCAGTGAATGGTTTGATGAGTATGGAAATGATGTGAATCATATGCTGAACACCTGGGTGTTCCCAACTGTAATTGAACAGGATGTTACGATATATAAATCTAATTCATTGGGCCAAGATGTTTACTGCTCACTTTATGCTGGTATTTCCTTTAATTTGTCACCCATCTATAGATCATACGTTATAATGAGTAACACACGTGGCTGGGCCCCTATTACTATCTGACTCTTTAGCTGCTAAATTATTTACTATGTTCACCAGCTAGTGGCTATCTTTGCCTGTCTGCTGTTTGGTGCAGTGCAAGTAGGGTTTATTAGAGCTTTTTCATGAAAACCACTGCCTGTTGCTTCAGGAAACAATGCCAAAGTTGTGGGCCATACAATTTCAGCAGGCAAGCTACACACCCCTAACATAATACAGTAATGCAATAATGTCACATATATGTAGGTGTATCAAACATAACTAACATTGAATGTTAAATTAGGTACCAAAGATCCAACCATTTATTTTCATTATTTTAATTACACAAGGCAGATAAGATATGCAGTAATTAGTCATACCTAGGAGGAACAAAGTGTGCAGGCTCAAATATAAACGTTTTTAATCTGTATATACCAAATCAAAAATATTTAATAGTTTAATAGTTTTTTTAAAATATATTTTTGTTATTCTTTATGCCCTTCCGTTCTTCTTCTTCTTTTCTTCTTCTTCCAGTTTCGATGTCAGTGATGCTGAGCAGGAGCACAACCTTTTCATTTCTGCTTCTGGCCATAAATGAAAAACAACAACACATTTGTAACTGTAATTGTAAGCTTAGTTTACATTGAATCCACTAACAGACATAAAACGTGACTTAACAACAAGAACATTTAATACAAATATAAAATTCGGCACTCAATAATAACTGTTTGCTAGTCAAGTTTGTTCCACACGTACAACATGCTAACGTTATTGGTTTAAGCCTATTCCATTTACATTGCACGAATTAGCCTAGCGACTTAGAGGACTTTGCCTCTACTCATAGCTTAACAATGACATTATCAGTATTATTTATATTTTGTTTCACTCACCTCTCGTTGAAGTCCCTGCATCTCCCAGCAGAACAGCACGGTTCAATTTCAGCCTACATGCGCGTTTTTCAGCGAAACAATGTTGAAACGGAGAATATAATACTGCCATAACGCGAGTAACCACATAGTGAGACGTCCTTGATTTGCTAGTAAAGACTGTTGATTGGTTACTCAGCTCTACAACAAATCACCTGATTGGCTCACTTCTATATCGATCAGAAGAACTGTGTTAACCCTTTCTTTGCCACTAACAATAGGTATTTATTTTTCTACGCAGCATTTCCATGATTAGTTATGACTGAATATGAGATATTTTCAGCTTTACATACCTTTTCTAAATTGTGTAACCAGATTTCTAACCAGATGTGTTTGCTTCTCTAGCAGGGCCTACAGATAGCAATCCTATGAGCCTGTGCTTTGGTTTGCACATGCTGAATTATAAGCTGTATTAATTCCTTTTTCGCTCTTGGATGACAACACAAGCCTTTGATTGCTGTGCACTTGAGAGGTTTGTTGTCTACTCCAGCCTGCCTGTTATGACCTGCTGCAGTGCTGGGTGAACATGCCTGCTAGGTGCAGAATTTGGTGGGCTATAGATCCAAACTTGTTCTTATTACAAATCATACAAGGAAGTAGAAGACACAGGCAAAATAAATCCCTGGAGTGTGCCATGAGAAACTTCATCCATTAATGTATTTCATTTTAGTAGCACGTTGAGAATTGAGAATTTTTTTTAATCCAAATTATATATGATTATTTTTATAGGTAGGCCTACCGCAGGGTCATTTATTGTCAACCATTCAGACCATTCACTATAGTTCTCAATTGTTACTCCATTGTTCACCATAGTCTGATTTTCTTCCACAGTACTTACATTTTAAACTAGAGTGCAGGACTTTTACATATAAATGAACATTCCTTAGACTACAGCCGTTGCCAGATGAGTTCACACAATGCTGATTAAGCCTGTCACTGCCAGGTACATCTCTCTGTATTTCACAGTATACCGGAGTTTTGAAATCTGGTGTCTGTGGCGACATTCCTGCTCTGGAGCATGGGCAGAACAACCAGATCCACGTGGAGAGAGTCACATCAACAGAAGTTCAAAATGCCTGATTGTCACATGATTCACAGAGACCTAATATAGTTCTCTCTACATGGCTCTGGTTTGCCAGAGCTGAGGGACAGCAACCGAAGCAATGGAGTAGGCTACAGAAAATAGGAGTGTGGCGGAAAGACCCGAGAAGCATCCAAGAAAGGTTTCTGATGCTCCAGATTAAAAGGAAACGTGGCATTCGGAGGAACGATTACAGTCCAAAAAAGAAAGCGATCAAAGGTGAGGACAAACAGGGATAACCGTTGCTGTGGCTTTTCCTTGTTGGACAAAGAGCAGGAGCAGAAGAAAGAAGAGCAGGGACTGGAGGCATGCATGTCATGTTACTGCTCTGGGACAGGTTGATATTTGTAAAATATTAGTTGACTGTGTAGCTATTACATTTCCTCTGACTAAATAACGGATTGTTGTCTTTGAACTGTGGAAACGTAAGCGAGCTCACCTGTAGACACAGGTCATAAGGATGCATCGACAGTGTTTGTGTAATTACTCTAGCTGCCAGAAGGAGGAGACAAAAGTTCCGTACTCCAGCTTTAAGTAGCCTAAAAGTAGGAACTGGTAGTCTTAAGTATTTCATATGTAGGCCTAGGCCTATTGTATTATAGATGGAGTAACTCTGTAGGCTATGTTGCAGAAAGTTACACCATAAATTGCAGGAAGTTATACATTCAGTTGCAGACAGTATTATAATTAGGCCTACCGCAGTACAGTAACATTACTGTATTGCTTTAATATTTATGCCTATATCCTTCTAAACATAGGTTGTTAGGCCTGGGCTACAGCATTGAAGCCCTGCTTTGTATGAGACTGACAGTGATTAATCAAATCAGCAACAACAACCCCTCATCACTGATTATATCAAACTCACCTTGCCTTTCAAAATAATACCTTGTTTATTTACAAGGCACAATGGGGAACTGATACCTCCGTATTAGGCTGCTTTTCATGGGCGAGTTCCCATCATTTGAGTTCGCAACAGTGGGTGGCTCAGGGTCTCCGGATCCCATCATGTCTGTATGCAGAGGTGATGGAGTTCACCCTGTGTGTCGTTAGCAGTGGACTAAGTGATGAAATCAAACGAGATTGCGCCATCCTGACGACACTGCAAGAAATAACAGCTACTCCTCTGATGTAGTGCTGGGGCTTTAAATATTTGATTAAAAGCAAGACAGGGGATCTGCCTAAAAATAAAAGGTCTTGAATTGCTCGCAAACAAATATATTTGTATATACATTCATGACAAAATCACTGACACGTATGGATGTAGCTGCTGTGGAAACAATGTGGGATAATGTCACCTTGTTGGCACTGGCCTACTTCCGCGTGTTCATTGAGTTTCGAGTAGGCCAATCCTACTTGTTGACAGAGAGGGATATATTTTCGCAGGAATGACCCGAGCGTTGTTTGGCTTCACGCATTCCCTCTGAACACACAGCCTGACTGTATGCGTGTGTCTGCCTTCCTCCCTCCTGCCTCCCTGCATCTGACAGTGTCCCTCCCTCTTTCTCTCCTCCTCCTCCTCCTCCTCCTTCTCTCATTAGGCTTTTCACCGGCCAAACACCGACACACTCCCTTTCCCTTAAACCGGGGAATAAACACGGAGCCGCGGTAGTGAGGATTGACTTCCACCGGTGCGCACCCTCCATGGTCCTCCCCTGGATGTCTGTTTGACAGGAGGGTATGTTTTGAAATATTCATATTTTTGCACTGTGGTTAAGAGCTCGGGCTTGATGTGTTTAACGATTTGTTGAATGTCGGGCTTTAACGTTTCCGAGATCTTTCCTATGTAGGCTATTTGCCCTTTTAACGCGTAATTCGCCAGTGATTACGGTGCTTTCTTCCATTCTCTTTGTGCTTTTAGCTGCTGCAGTGAAAGCCATTCATTCAAGCTGCAGCTGTTCAGAAGACCATCATTTTATAACGCACTCTGCCTGCTACGGGAGGGGTGGGGGTGGGGGGCGCGAATATCATTGTGGGAATGGAGCAGAAGCAACTTGTAGCGTCGTTTTGTGCCCACTGGCCCAGTCAGTGTTGACATCCAACCTGCAAACCTGCCACCAGGCAGTTCGACTCCTCCACTGTCCCCTCCTCTGCAGCCGGGGCAGTTTGCACAGGATGTCCTCACCCACAGGCCTTCATTTTCATTTTCGATTTTTCACGATTTTTCAAAGTTGTGCTTGGCTTCAGAGATCAGCTGCTATATGCTTGTTTCAGTTGGTGCGCCAGCCTGTCAGGGCAAACTGGATCTGCAATTAGCTTAGTCATATTCTCCAACACACCCATCACTAATTATGCAACAGCCACATTGTGGCACATACACGCACATACACACATACACAGTGTTGCCATTGTCACACACCCATCAGCACCATTAACGCAAACTCCAACACCTCTGGTTTGGGTTTGTGTTCATAACTTGAAATTAATTTAGTAATAGATTTTGGCCCTTTTTATGCACAGTCATTATTTTTCAGTGTATAACTGGTGTAAAATCCAGACTTCTTCTGAATACTGTGGAGACATTTGGTTGCAGAGGTGTTTCTGCCTGCTCAGACAGGTCCATGTATGGAAATGGCCTCACCTTTGTCCCCCTGGCTATTACCGGTTATGTGGAATTACATACAGTGTTGAAGAGGAATATTTCAGCACTGCATGGGTTGGCTTCACCTTCAGGATGCTTTGCTTTGACTGTTCTCTGTGGTTGCGCTCCTTTTTTTATTTCTACCTTAATGTATCTATGTCTGTGTCTTGTATATTCGATCATTTAGCTTAGAGTTTATTGGTTTATGCAATTAAAGAGCATTGCACGATTTCATTTCTTGGAAAGTTCTATGAAGTTTTATCCTTAAAAGCTCTTTAGACTGATTCTTAAGATGTCTTATTATGTTATATGTCTTATAATCCTTGTGTTGGTTTGTCATGTCCTTGCATTTGTGCAAGTCAGAGCATCTTTGGCTCAGTTGCTCTGCGGTGTTCCGCGGCGCTCCCTGTTGCCGTACAGGTGGGCTTATGATACTTTGTCACATTCAAGGCCGCACACACTGTCGGTCTCAGCAAGCATACCTGCTGTCACACAGCATCAGTGTCGTTAACATCGGACACACTCCTGTGCCTGCTGCTTTCAGCCTTGCCTAGTCAGACTGCCAGCCAGCCTCGCCCGAGGTTTCTTCTACCACCTAACTGCCAGGGAGCCATTACCTCAGCACCAGCACCAGTTTCTCCACTGTTGGCGCGCGATACTTCGACATGGATTTGCAGTCATGCAGAGTTCAGACTCAATGGAGTTGATCAAGCTCAAAGATTCCGTATGCCTTTTTCTGTTAACCTTAGTGTTTATGTGCACAAAGCTTTGCTACTTGCGTGTCAGTGTTTGTGCGTGAGTTCAGATGCCCGAGGGTGCTGCTGGGATTTCATAGCCCAGCATGCTGCCTTCCAACATTTGCAATTCAAATGAGCATGTATGAGGCATCCAGTGAGGCTGAAGCAGCCCTCCTCTCCTCTGTGTCTCATTGGAGGCAATCATTCCTCGTACTTGCAAGTTAAGTCAACCATTTCTTATTGACTTCTGTGTCGGCAAAAAGGAAAACAGTTATTGGCTTCTCTGTAATAGACAGAATAACAAAGGCAGAATATTTTTAGGTGGCCATCTTACTCGAGTCATACTTTATTTTGTATATACTGTACCTCTTGGCACAGGCATGGGATGCTGCATACTTACGTGGGTTCACCTTGGTGTTACCAATGATGATGCCAAGGCATGCATTAGGTAGTATGTGCATGTCTGTGTGTGCTTCTGTGTGTGTGTGTGTGTCCTGCGGTTGACTTATTGCTGAGCACAGCTGAATGTTCTTTGACCCGCCGAGTCTTTGTAGCTTGGTGAGTGTGGTCACGTCTCTCCCTGCCTTCTGAACACCAGTGACCAATCACACACACACACACACACACACACACACACACACACACACACACACACACACACACACACACACACACAGACATAGGGACACACCTGCGTTTGTACTTTTATACTTGTGACACCCCTCATTGACATACCCTGGTTCCTAACCTTAACTCCTTAACTTAACTGTCTATCACAACTTTATGCTTAACCCCAACCCTTATCATAACCCACAATCCAGTTTTAAGCCTCAAGTTATAATCCTTAGGATTTTCAGTATATCAGCCCCCATTTGAATACTATCAATGTTTATGACAGTAATCATCGTTTGTTTTCGCATTCTGTTGTTGCCTCTACATCGTTTTTTCGCTGTGTTTCTAACTGTGTTTACTGTTTCCCTTTTATGCGCAGTATTCAAATTGTGGACCAGACTATGTATAATGCAGTATGGTATAGTATAATGCAACTCAATAGCATTTTCAAATTCATGCCCCTCTTCTTTCAAACTCCCTGCTCCTGGTTTATAAGCAAGATAACCCTGATGATTTTCTCAGACTTTACAAATCTACTCCAGAGCCACACAAGACATTATACAACTGTTTTCACGGCTGAGTAGAGCTCTCAATGACAAGTAAACTGACATTTGGTGTAAGTGCACCTTTTAAGGGTCTTTACACAGTCTTTACACAGTACCATGGCTAGTTAAATGTATGATTCTGTGTTCAAATGAATATTTACAACTTTCAATATCAAATCAAACATTATTTACACACCATGTAACTAATACTTGATACTTGATAGCCCAGTGTTATTGATTGTTGGTTGATATAGCTGTAATTGCAGTACTTCAGTGGTACAATGCACTGCAGCTTTGTGTTTGTTTACCCGATTTGCACAGAGACCAAATCTTAGTCCTAAATGTCTGTTTTACATGCTCTTTTATCAGCTTTGTCTGGAATAACTGAAAGAGGATAACACAACATTGCTGAATCCAGCTACAGTAATCGCAGTGGCTGTGTGCTTTTGTTTTATGGGAATTAAGCCTCATCAGGATGCTGCATCCACTGCAGTCTTGTCAAAATCTTGATACGGTGCAGACTTGAACATGATAATCTTTCATTGGTGATCTTTAATAGTCTGTACAGGGTTTCCAGCAACAATGTTCAAGGATCTCTTCTCAAGCCTGTTCCAATCCTGTTGTTCTGTCTGATCAGGACTTTATTTTTAGCTTTGGTTTTTACTCACGCGGCTTTAAGCGATGTGTTGCTTTCCTCAGACTGCATCATTCTGTTTGCTCTCAGATGTAAGAGAGAAAAAGAAGCTATTTCATACCACAAGACACTTTTATTTTACTGTTCTGTTTCCCACTTTCAGTCATACAGCTCTTCAAAATTGATGGGAAGCATCACTTTGTCCTTTTGAAGGGGAAGCAGAGAGCTTTACCCTGAGCAGCAGCAGCTCAGCTTGCCTCAGTTTGATGATTACAGTGAGTCAGCAGGTTCTCCATTTTTTTCTTCCCGTTATTCCCCTTCCTTTGCATACCTACGCTCGCCTTCCTTGCTCCCACTCGACTGCCGCCTTCTTTGAACAAATCCCCTGCCTCTCAAGGATGAGACTCATCATGTTGTTGTCTGGCTTTGATATGGTGCAACGATGCCCATAATGCTGCTCGTTTTTGTCTCCCCACAGTAAATCAGAATTCATATAGCAGGTAAAGTTGATTCATGTGGGGAAAGAGAACAGTTGCTACTTATTTCAGGGCTGTTTATGCCTTCATTTTTGTCTGCTGTGGAAATACTTTCCTCCAGCTATTTTGGCCAACAATCTTCCAAACATCCAATGCGGCAGCCATTGTTTTCTTTTGGCCACTTCCCACTTGGAAATCATTAATTTGAGCCTTTGCATTCAACAGTTGCGGAGGAAAGCTAATTCCATTGTCTCATGAGTCTCACACATTGTAGAAAGCTTGTGAGTTGAGGAAAAAGAGTGTGCACTAAGGTTGATCTTAATGCAAACTATTTATAAATACATAAAACAAAAACTGAAAAGAGGATTAGGAAAGATCAGCGTTTCCAAAAAAGTAAATTCACAACAGTACCATGCTTACTGCTGCTGCTACTGAGTAAAATCCAGAGTTGATTTGCATAAATGTATTTTACTTGATGAAGTTGCATGTCATAAGTATAGTATAGTGAAGCTGAATTTGTCTTCTGAGAATGACAGTCCCATGGTAGCTGTATTGTGATTAAAAATGGTTGCTGCTGATATGTGGTTAACGAGATATGCAACTCCACTGAGGAAGATGGGTACGCTCTGACCTCTGCATTATATTTCACTGGTAATTAGACTTGTGCACCTAATGCCCAGTGAAGCAGGTGGGTGTAGTCTGCATGCAGACTGTGGCTGACAGTCTGTCTGCTTGGTGGATAGTGCCCATTATTCCTCAGTGATAAGAAATGTGTTAGTTGAGGGTTGTGTTGTTTGTTGCAGTGGTCTGTGGGAGGAGTAGCTACACAGACTACTCCCAGTCCCTTTGGGCCTGTCGTGTGGCTTTTAAACTGGTCAGACAGGTTGGAAGGCAGATCCAGGCACAGCCACAGTCATTACTGCACTCTTTGTACACGCACGCTTGGTGTGTGTTTACAGTTCTCATTTACAATCTGTGGACGCACGTGACACTTGTCTTGTGTGTTTTCTGTGTGGTTGCAATTTTGGTTTGTTGCACTAACGTGCTTGTTTCTGTGCTTGCAGCCTACAGTTGAGGAATCAGGTGTACTGTAGACACACACACACACACACACACACACACACACACACACACACACACACACACACACACACACACACACACACACAA
>JAVQJD010090370.1:0-24088 GCA_036023655.1 Nannoperca australis | reverse complement strand
CCCCTTTGACTCACCAGACTATTCCCTGTGCTCCGGATCCGATGGGTCTGAGGTTCTGGTAGCGCTTTAAAACCATAAAAGTTGAATCGCCCACATCTATACTGTAGTACTCCTTTTCACGCTTGTTCCGGTTCATGGTGAAGCCTTGGACAAATGCCGTGACTGGGCATCCACGTGGAGATCTCAAGACCTGCAGTGCGTTAAGAGAAAGACAGGTTGTCGTTTTTTCTCTCTCTTCCAGTGGCCAAAACATTCCCACTGAACTCAAATAAAGGGAATTCCAAAAACACTAATTGGGCCTTCTTTTTTTTCCAACTGGTAAAAAAGTCATTTACGGATTTTCATTGTCATACCAACCTCACTTTCACATGAGATTGCACGAAATGAAGTACTCAGGTCCAAATAAAAAGAAATAATCAATGAAATAAATAACAAAGGCAGTTCATAGACAATAAACAAACAAAAAAAGAGGTGATTATAGTCGACAGAATTAGGTGAACTATTGTTCTTGTCAATGTAGGATTCATACATTTCATTGTTTTCTTATCAAGACTAAATTATTTATGACTTATTTTCCAAATAAATGTTTGGATGTTTCCATATATTTGTGGCAGCATTTAACATGCCGTGTGGCAGCAGCTTCAAAGCCAATGAAACTTCGAGGAACTGTTCAAACTGTAGATCTGTCCATCAGAAAGCCCCCACGCTGCAGGCTGCCCGGCTCAGAAACAGCTTATTACCTCACCACTTCACTCAGCCGGTTCCATTAAACTTATTAGGGGACCTCGCTGTGTACGTTTCACTTATTCCTCAAAGAACCGCAGAGTCACTTGTGGCGATCGACCCAAGTGAAATGCTGATACGCCATTACTGCCCCTTCTTTAACCTAATGACCCGGTTCAACGGTGAAGGGAATTTTTGAAGATCAGAAACTTAAACCAGCCGTGCTTCAAATCCTCAATTGAGGTTCATCAATTCTAATGACTACTATGTAAAACCTAAAAAGTCTCAGCGGTGGAAAGATGATCCACAGCCCGGACCGAGAGAGAGGCCGAGAGGAAGCAGGAAGCTGGGTTTCATGCCGGCTCTGAACACGACGAATCATTAGTGGAATTTGGAACATTGTGCTGAGGAGGTCGGATTTGTGATGATCGCTGTTCGTTCCGTGGACCGTGGCCCGACCTCTGGATTCCTCCGACTCCTGCTACCCCCACCCCTCCTTCCTTTCAGTATCTTCTCCACTCCGCTACACTCGTCTTCCTATTCTTGGGCGCGCGGTTCACCAAACCTGGGCTCTTTTCTTCCATTTCTTTGCTTTATTCTATTAAATTAGTGGGGCTGCACTCAGTCACCACCTGAGTTAAATCCGACTCAGTTCGGAGACCGGGTTCAGTCGGGAGAACCATCAACGCATCGGCCGCTTGCTCTGTGATGAGGCATGTTTATTGGTGAGAAGACGTATGTTTGTTATTTCAGATTCACAGGAAATCAAATCGAATTGCAAAAGTGTCTGAAATCAAGTCAAGAGCATCACGCCAGAAAAAGAAGGATCTTTACATTGAACTCAAACGCTGCTCCTCTTCCCCTGCGCCGCCTCCTCTCCTGCACTTGTCTTTCATCTATTCTGCTTCTTCTCTTCAACTCTGATCACAAAAAACGTCTTCTCTCTCCCGCTGAAGCTCCCTGACAGCAGTCTGCAGCCGAGCCGCGCGCCGCAGACGTCCAGGGATGAACGAAAGAGCCTGAACTCGGTTATTTTCATCTCCCAGACGTTTATCGTCAAACGCTCAAACATTTGCGGGTACAGAAACACAATTAAAGCTATATGTGGGACACTTTAACAAACAAATGCATTCAGATTTGTCTTACGATGACGAATCACCTGCTCTACCCCCTGAGCCATAGCCACCCCATAACCCTACCTATGCCTTAATCCCTTCCACACAAAGCCAGTGTCTTGTGCCAGTTGGGCGTGGTTTTCACTCCAATTGAATTTTGCACACGCAGCTTATGCCAAACCGAACCGACAGCTCCGCGCAGCGCGTAAACAAAATACCACGTGTACCAAGGGCCACGCTGTCATTAACACAGGTTATTGACAACATTAAATAGCTTGTCACGGCTGATTCCAAACACGAGAAAGGTTCTGCAAGCGTCTTTGCCAAGACGAGCTGTAAAAATATGCAATTCAAGGTTTCCAGTGTCTTCACCACCTGCTGCCGTCTGACGGACACCTGACGGAGATTCACAGTCCTACCCTTCACCTCGTATGTCGCCTGCACTCATTTTCCCCGGGTTTCACCTCACCGCTACGTAAAAAACACACGGCACGCCAGCACAATCAAATGGAGCCAAAAGCGTGCCATTGCAGTGAACTCAGTGGTTTAAAGTGGCTTATTTACACCAAACATGTGATTATTGCATCCAATATGCAAGAATTTATTTGGCACCATTATGATTGTAATATTAATATAACCTTAATTTATAATATTCTCACGTCCCTATTTTTCCATATTTGTCAGTCAGTTCAGTCTTGATTATTGACGGGCGCCCGCACCTCACAGAACATGACCAACTAAATTTCATAATGTTAAGACGGAACCAAAACAGCAGCAAAAACATCGTCATGTGCCAGCAGTTCATCAGCAATAACACGTAAGCCACTTCTCAAAGCTAGCTTTTCAGAAAATGTCACTGGGTAAATCAATAGGACTGCACACTGGAGAGCGTGTGGTCCTCTTTAAACGCTGCAGAATACGTCCACGCTGATGTTAATCTCCAGCGTGCGGCCGGCGAGACACGATCTTCTCTCCCATTTGAAGACAGAGCAGCACATATCAGGGTTACCGTGAGACCGGAGGATCTGTGGCTGCATGTGAAAATGGGGCTGAGCGATAATGACAGTGTGTGTGAGACTGTCGACCCTGTTTAACTGTTAGGAGGCAGAGATTTATACATGTGTGCCCCCCCACTCTCCCACCCATCACACAACATTATACGGCCAGGGCTGCATGCAGATAAATAAGTTGGCTTAGTAATCAAGTGGGTTCTGTATGTTTATATAACACAACAAAAGACAGGAGTACATTTATCTATCTGACCATGCGACACATTTAGGGGTCAAAGGTCCTTCATATGTATTGATAATCCCTCAGTAATGCTATACATGCACATAATGAAGCTTCAGAGTTGCAGCTTTGTTACCACAGCTGGCATAGTTGTTGCCATCCATTGAAAAACCCCTGGCTCCGAGGAAACGATGCATCTGACAACCCGACAGAAAAGAACTGTGTGTCACAAAGGTGTCAAGATGTGCCTTTCGTACAGGCGCGCGCACATTCGCCTGTCCAGATTTACACTGTCCACAGGTGTCCATCACACCGTCTCGTCTGGGAGTTGATCGGCCTCTAATTGCAATTCTTCTTGCGAACAATCAGCGAAGTTTGAAATATCTGGGCGACCAAGATTCAGCCAAAGTAATGGCTGCTGATAAGAGCCCATACAGGCACATCCTGTGCCAAACACCGGTACCAAGGAAGGCACTGAACCACATTCCTCTTCCGATTGTCTGGAGGGACAGTTTGGGGGTATTTGAGCTCAAACTTCCTATAGGGTAATCTGAGTCAAACCTTAGCTCATGTGCTAATCATAAAAGGAAATGTCTATTTACTTCTGTTATTAAAACACAGTTGTACAGAGAGAAATGCAATCAGCTGTTAATCCACTGCTGCCAGGAGCAGAGGGCCTCAAATATACAAATCATGTGGTTATATGATGTAATATTCAATACATTTGATCCACTCAGTTACAGACAATATAAACACTGATCACGATAAGAACATTTGAAATTTAGCTGTACCAACTATAAGTTACGTGATCCGATTCTTTCTCTGGAAAACTATCTTTGCCCTCAGCCGTGACTGTTTGAACTGTGGCATGCTGTTGTTTTAGTTGTGTCAGGGCTGGTCCTGGCCGCCAGGTTAGGCACGGACAACCAGCACACCCCCACAGCGTGGCCCGTCTTCATATCAAATATTGACTCCACCTAACAAAGCAAATTACGGTATAATACTTGTGGGTACTGTACGCTGACCTGTTAACAGAGTTTCAGTATAAAGACTGTCGTTCAGCCAATTCAGCTAATCATCACCAGTCAATAGGCCCTAAAATCTGTCCGTATAAATCAATCAACCAGAAATGAATGCGAGCTCAGCATGTGTTCGCCAGGACTCATAACCCCATCTCTGCAGGCCACATTGCACTTATGCAGGAATCAGATTTCTCTGTGCTTTTGGCTGGCCATTGCTGTTCTCCTGGCAGGTTGTTGAGAAAACCTGGCTAGCAGTGTGCAGTGCATTGTGGGAGCTACATCACCCAAACATAACTACAGGAACATGTTAGATACCAAGGTGCGTTCACTAGACACACGCAAGCTGCAACACGTGACCGTCTCTGCCTATCCTACCTTTGATCATACCAAACCAAGTTATTAACATCAGTGATAATTTGATGGATTACAGAACTACACATTTGATCCCCTATGTCTGATAAACCAGCTTAGTTGTTTGTAAAGAGAGAGGCTGATGATGTCCACTGTTTCATTGCTGTAACAAAGAAAAACTGAACTGCAACATTATGCAATTGCAAGGGAAGGAATATTACATAAATCGCATAAAAACCACATCAACATGTCAGCCTTGCATATAGCCAAATATTGCTATCTCATCTGCCGCGTTGTTATTGGATTCACAGGGATGCTGCCACAGTGTAATATCCAGTGTAAGCCCACCTATGCTCGTTTTGCAGCGCAGGAATCGAGTTTGCCCACCTCTCAAACTAACAGAAATATGCATGAGATCATTTCACACCAGTAAATAAAGGCAAACTCATGTTAGCTTCAAAACAGGGTGTATTCAAAGGCGTCAGTAAGAGATTCCTGTTTACATGGAAGACGTTATCGTCTTTAGGGACCACAGACTGGAGGTCACAGCGTTTTAGTTAAAGCTTTCACTAGTTTTATAACACAAAGCCACCCGGCTCACAGTTTACAGTGTGAGCAGTGCTAATGTGTGTGTGTGTGTAGCACTGACATAGATAGGTTACAGTAGCGTGCTTCCCAGTGTAGCCACTCAGTCTGGTTGCCTTTTACCAGTTAGGCCAGACCTGCTGTGGTGGTCACCATGTAAATTGTACTAACACCTATTTACAGTAACGTGTGTCACAAATGTGTCCGTTCCCATCCTCTAACGGTGAACAATAACACGTCAAACAAAGTCTAATAGGGAGAAAAAATCCATATGTCGAGCTCACCCCTCTCCGGTTATTCCAACAGTGTCGACCCGCAGTCGCCGTTTGCTGCCTACTAGAGACACAACCCGGACGGGGTTTTTTTGTTGGTTTGTTTTTTGGAGAAAAACAGCTCCTGAATTCCTTCTTTCCTTCGGATACACTCACACTAGCAGGCCAGGATCATCGCAAAATACATGTGTAGCTTCTACGTAACCTAATCTTTGTGCTTCCGCGACACAAGCAGTTTCTGCCATTTCATACCAACGTCGTCGAAACCTTGCGATGTTTCCTCGGCTGCACAATGAGGACCAGGAGGGGCGTTCAAGATCGCCTGCGCGTTCCCGGCGGCCGCTCCGGGAAAGCGGAAGCGACCGTTCCGCAACGTTTTGAAATTACACCACATACACCGGAAAGATACTGATATTTTACACACATTTATAGGTGTATTTTCAAACATGCTTTAAATATACATTCATGTGTGTATATAAATACATTACATCAAAATATTATATAACGATTTTGCAACTGTGATAGCATGTAAAGGTTTATTTTTCCTGTTCTGCCATCAACAGTTAACGTTGGGCACTCACATTTTTGTATACATATATTTAAATCATTTATAGGTTGGCCAATATAGCCAACATATTTTTATAGCGTAAAAATGTAGTTCCCAATTTTATTTCAAATTCTTCAGTTGCCAGTTTATTAGACAAACTAATGACAATCAACAGCTCTCTAAAACAGTTTCAATTTTCTCTGTGGTGGCCTTTCTTCTCTTGTATCAGGCATGTGGACCACTTTAAAATTCACAATACTTGTTAATATTGTAATTATAAGCTGAAATGTCAGGCTACTCAATTTCCACAGCGGTGGTAACTTACTAGTAGAGTAAAGTAAAGTAAACTAGTAGACTTACTTATATTAACTCAGTTACTGTACTTACATTTTAACTTTTGAGGATGTCTATTCACAAGATGTTATACTCTTGGACCACTCACCTATATGAACTACAATATGTTAGATGTTACAGAATAGTACTTTTACCACTGATATTTAATTTAAGGTCAAAGGTTTTTTAAAGTAGGACTTTTATTTATACATTATGTTTTTCTCCCTTTAAAGTAACATTTTGAATGCTTTGTTAAGCACCGGGCCAAGTGGAAAGACATACATATACCTGTTCCATGACATGGGGTTATTCACCGAACCATGTGTAGGCCAATCAACTGTGTGCTAGTCTTTGTAATCTAATAAAAAGTGGGACAATTTATGTGTTGCTTGAGGTTGAAACATCAGATTAACAGTGCTGCCTACAATGGATTGGCCCTTTGCTGCCCCATCTGCCGTTAGCTTGCCCTGCAAATCCAATTATGTTCTTATGCTCCCTCGTCTAAAAATAGTTGAAAATGGAGGAAAACACAGAAAGAACGCGCCATTAGTTGTGAGCGGGGAGCAAATTATGTTATGGAGTTGATGTGGATGAGGAGACAGTTGATCTATCATGAGGAAATGAGGGTGCGTGTCAAGCTGCCATGACAGACAATAGCACTCGGACGAGGGAGAGGTGGGTGGAATGGCAGCAGGGGATGCATAAGAGGAAGAAGGATTAGGTCCAGAGTGGCGGATGTCTGAGGGAACTTAAGAAGAATCTCTTCAGATACCGGATGAAATAAGGTAGGCTCCATAATGTGTCAAAACCATGTTTTTCAGTCTTAGTGTTATTCATTAAACCACCTGTAGGCCTAGAAATGAGTGTTTGCAGACACAGTGCTGGCTGGATGACAAGGTACAGGATTCTTTACATGTGCTGCTGCTGTAACAACCCAATTTCTGTCTGGGATCAACAATGTAGAAAACTGAATGGTGCCCCATGCAAAGCATCGAAGCATTTACTAGAAGCATGTTACTGAAAAAGAGCCTGTGTGCTCTGCCACATTTCTCTGGCTGCAAAACAACACAAGGTAACAACCACAATTTGTCAATAACACCACAAATGCTAGCAGTACAATTCCTTTTTATTATCTGATCGGATTAAAAAATACCTTTTATGATTATAAAACACACAGTTCTTAAAGTTAGTTAGCTAGTTTGCGTACCAAACTAAGAAAACTGATTTTATCAGTTACACAGTTTTCATTATTGCCAAATTAACTGGTATACTTTTGTATAATAACTTGTAACTGTAAGTAATTAGCTTTTTTCAAGCAAAAGCACATGTGACAGTAACACAATCAATGATGGCTGAATTCCATTCAGTTGCTTCAGTTTCAGTTGCCGCACTCCCGTGGCTGACTGGTACACCTGAACAGATGACCGCCATCGTTCCTGTTAACAGTAACACCTGTGCTTTTCCTGCTGTGAACTCCAAATGTCTGCTGTGAAAAAAAGCTTGTACTGATTGATGTGGTAGACTCTTCACCCCTGGTTGTCTTTGCTGAATTAAATCAGACTACGCTTAACCTGATTAACGGGGGCCGGGTCACTTGGCAATCTATCATGTCACCTGACGTGTCACTGTGAACTTGTCGGCTTTCTGTTCATGTCTCAGAAAGGTCACAGTGTGTAATGGGTGCAGCGCTGTGTGCAGACAGTGTCTAAACAGTGGAAATGCCACCAGAAGCAGTTCCAATATTACATCCAATTTGATAAAAATAAATTAAAGTAAGTCATCAAGGTGGAAAACAATATACACCAACAACATGCTTCCATTTTCCACCTCTTATCCTCTAATATGAGAAGGAATAAGATCAAATTAAAATAAATCCTTATTAAATCTCTAATCTACAGGTTTCCCGGCACTAGCTGCTTTCAGACTGTGGCATGATGCGATGAAACAGCCCAAATTATATCAAACTCTAGACGTCCCTTGAATAGAACATTAAAATACATCTCTATATTTTTACACAGTACAAATCAGTTCTGGGAGTTTGGCTATTTCAACACAAAAAAAGTGCAATATTACATCTGGTAAATCTTAATCTCCTTCGTCTGTTACATATATAGACGACTATACTGACTTTTGCTTACATCATGAACTACGCCACCATATTTGGGGTAAAGCCTACTGGCTCTACTTGATTCTGACATGTGCCAATTTAAGATGTAACCCAACCATCAACAGTATCTACTATTTTCATCAGGACTGGCAGAGAATTACAAGGACCAACGAGAAATGCTCCAGCGTCACTCACATACAATATTCATTTATATTCCCTACCCCCTCCCTAAATGCCAGTTATAATAGGATCAGCTGTATTGGCTATGGCAATGGGCTCAAGAGCAAGTTTATGTCTTGATCACTGTGACAATAAAAAAAAGGTGATGAATTCTGCTTCTGGGTCAGCATATAAAACCTTTACCTATGATCTGAGAATGATACAAACTTTAAAAAATCCTACTAAATCAAAATAGTAATGTGCTGTCATCAGTACACCGGATATATTCAATTACCGGAAGCTTCTCAAGGTAATTTACCATTATAGAAATCCTTCGACGTAAGCACGTAAGTGCTTTAAAACTGCTCAACAGCAGGCGCGACTGAACAGGCTGAACTGACACAAGTTGACATATTGTATAGTATATTGAATCTCAAAAAGGAAGCTACGTTGAATTTGTTGAACCTCTACATTCTGCATGTGGTCACTTTAAATCACTTCATTCTGATAGGAAAAGTATGAAGGTAATTAACAGAAGTATTGGATTTGTATCCAATTAAATCTAATTCCAGTAATTGCTAAGCTATTCTGTCTCGAACTCCATGACGACATTCAGAGTTAAGAAACGACACTATAATAAAACGTGCCACTTGCCACAACTCCTCCTGTAATGTACCGTATTGTGGTATTTAACAGTGTTATTCCCATTAACAGGTATTGTTGTTTTAATGTAGATAGATACTGCAACAAATGTACAGTACAGGAGCATGTAGCCTTTTCCAGGACATAACACAGCAGTACAGTCTATTGACGCACTGCTTTGAGTGTGTGTGTCTCCCGGCAGGATGGGTACATTTGTGACCCTGGCAGAAGTGTTGGATGCCCGGGGTTCACCACTGGATGAGGACGAGGTCTGGTGTCTGCTGCTCTCCACCACTGAGGCCTTACTGGACATTTCCAAAAAAGGTAACCACTCATCAGTCCACATTTCCTCCCGGTTTCACCTGTTAGCCGGGTACAGGGCTCTTTCTCTAAGGCAGCATTCAAGAGCATCCAAACAGGCTCATTTTGAAACATGCTCAAGCGAACAGCGCAAGAGGAAGTCATCACACCCTCTGAATTTGCAAATGTCCCCAATTTCTGTTCTGCTCTCTGTTTAGGTTCAGGTAACATGTGCAGTGTGCTGAGCCCAGGCTCGGTGCTGCTGTCAGCCAACGGGAGTCTGGCCTTCAAGAGCTGCGCCCGATATGAGGACGTGGCCTCCTTCACCGCTCCCGAGGTCCAGCAGGGTCATGCTGCCTCCTCCAGGACTGCAGCCGAGAAGGTTGGAAAACTCTGATCTGTTGTGAGGACACCTTCTACAAAATATCATGACGTAGACAAGTGGTTCTAAACATGGGGGTTGGGACCCCCAAAAGAGGTCGCAAGACAAAATCTGAGGGGTCATAAGATTATTAATGGAATAGAAAAGAATCAACAACAACAAAATAATAATACTTTACGTTTACTTTGACTTTCATGTCTTTGTTGTTATTTTATTGTGAAATGCCGGGCACTTTTCTAAAAAAAAATTTGGTTGATCCACAATGCATTAAGTCTTTTACCCTTTAACCACCAAAGGCAGACATCGTTTAATGTGATAAAAAGTATTATTTATATGGGAAGAAGCGAGCACTGAATCAGCCCCTTGTTCTGCTGTCCTCAGATGGTTGTGTACTCACTGGGGATGACTCTTTATTGGTGCGTTGATTATCACCTACCTCAAAACCAGGTACTCTCCTCGCTCTTCTATCTCGTGCTCAGACTCATTCTTGTGTATTCTTTGTACCTGCGCATCCTCCATTTATGCTGTTTGTTTCCTCCCAGCCGGTCCAGCTGAGCGCAGAGCTGGAGGGTTTGCTGCTGAGCATGTGCGAGGACATCGTGGTTAGGAGGACCGACCTGCTGACGGTGCTAGAGACCTGTGAGCTCCACCACAAGGCTTCGATGCTGCCTCCTGCTGAACGGCTCATCAGGCAGCTGGTAGAAGAAGTCTACAGAAACTCAGTGAGTGTTTGATTGGTGGTTAGCTGAGGTCGTGTTGGGTTTTGAGAAGTTTTAGTTTACTGATAGCACCAACTCTCTGACAGTGATGTCTTTGCAGGTTGATCATATGTCCATGGCTGAAAATGGATCCCACTTAACAGACCGCAGTCAAATGGTCAGGCACAGATTGCACAGTAAGAAATTGACCCTTTTGTCAAATTTAAAGTCCGGCTAAAATGAAATTGCATTTTATTTTTAGTTTTTTTGTCTGGTACAGAATACATATCTGATCTGTAAAGCACTTTCTCCTTTGAGGAAAAACTCAGAAATCACAGTCACTCTCGCATCTGTATGCTAAATATGAAACCTCTGCCAGCATCTAGTTAGCTTAGCTTAGCATAAAGACAGGAAGCAGAGGGAAACAACTAGCCTGACTCTGATGAGAGGTGAGGAAATAAACCCTCCCCATTAACAAACTGTGCAAAAGTCTAAAGCCAGGCTAGCCATTCCCCACTTCTTCCAGTCTAAAGTCACACTAAGAAAACCAACTGCTGGTTGTTGCTGCATGTTTAGCATACAGACATGAGTATCAATCTTCTCATCTACCTCTCAGCAAGAGAGAGAATAACTGTATTTCCCAAAATGTCAATTGCTTTTAAAGAAAGAAAGATATTTTAAGATATTTTACCACATCAAATGTGAAAGCTGTGATATTGGCACGTGAACATCATTTGTTTTTCAGGAGGCTCTTTTAGTAACTCGACATGGGCGCTGAAGAAGAAGATTTCTAGAACATTCTCCGGAACATCTTATCCATGCGAAACCACAGGGTATGAAGTCTGTGTCCACGTGTTTTACACACCTTATAGAGTTTTTTTTAAAGACAACATACAGTGTCATTAACCTGTTTACAGGTTTGAAGCAAGGACACAGTAAAAATATATGTTGTTTTTCTTCAAAATGAACCAATTTGATCAGTTGCTTAATTGATAAAAACGTGACAGATCTCCCCTCCCATCAGACTGAGAATGGAAAACTCATTTTCCCCAGGATTCCCTCGTGCGGTCGCGTCAGGGAAACCTACGACAGCTGGCAGCAGCTGAACCGCAACCCCTGCAGTCCGTACATGGATGGCCATCGAAACGCCAACTCAAGATCCTTCACACAGTTTGAGTCCTCAATGAGTCTGAACGACAAGAAAGTAAAGGTGAGCCAGATGACTGTATCATACATAATAATTACATAATATTTTGTGATCGGGCGAGTTGACAATATGTTTTCTTCTGCTTTGTCCTCTGTTGCAGGACATGGGTCCTGAGTTTATTAGGATGTTAGATGAGCCGCTGGTTGTCTTGGAGCTGCCCGGATCCATCGTGGTGAGCTTTTGAAAAAAGACATAAAATTCTCCATTGTGAAAGTTTAGAGATGTAGAGACACACCTGATCATGTAGCCCAAATTTCATGAGGTGAGTTTTTTCTGTGTCAGTGAAATATGAGGAGTCGCTGCCTCTTGAAGTTCCTGAATCTTGTTAACAACCATTTACACTACCTTCTGTACATACAGAATAAAGCTCTGCTTTGAGTCATTTTACACTCCAAACATATTCAGAAAACAATCTACAAGCGTGCTTCGGAGAATTTGACAGCTAAGAAATGTGTGTGTACAGTGTTCACATTCAGGTGAAAGTGGTACAAGTAAAAGGGGAACACATAAGTGAATACTGCAAGATTCTGCGTCACTCTGTTCCTATTAATATATAAAATGATTCTAACGGTGTACTTTGCACAACCTTCCTGCCAGACCCAGCTTTTTCATTTCTGATTAAATCCTCAAAATCCTTTTCTCCCTCTCGCAGTCAAAGAAAGGGAAGTCTCCAACCACTCAGAGGGAGCTGAGTGTGGTGATGCCAAACGGTCAGAGCATCCTGGTTAAGTGTGAGGTGAAGTCCAGAGGAGGAGATGTCTTTGACATGATTGTGGCTCACTCCAACCTGATGGAACATTTCTACTTTGGCCTTGCCTATATTGACGGTAAAGAGGTTTTGATAATAACACGTGACTGGCTGTATTTCTGAGACGCACTGTTTTGGTCTCATTGTCTTGGGGATTTAGGCTGCTTTCACACAAAGCCTGTAATGTGGTGGTTTATTTGAACACTAGAGCATTCTGAGGGTTACATCCCAGTGTGAAAGTATGCACACACCAACAGTCTGAAAATGCAATCTTTTTCCTAGAGAGCTGTGGTTTGCTTTGTTATGTCTGAGAACATAATCCAAAGCAAAAAACTCCAGCAAACATGAGGTCTCACGCAGGTAAGGACGTGGATTAAGTTCAACATTGACAGGAAAATGCTGAGCAAACCTCAGTCGTGTGACCAGACGCAGTTTACTGGGATTTGTGTGGTGAAGGCAGATTAGAGATTAGATGCCTCATGGCATTCATATTCATATTTATCTATTCATATTTATCTATTGTATACATATTTAACATTTTTGTAAATACATTTTGACAATAAAGTTGAATCTAATCTAATCTAAAAAAAATATGAAGGAGTTGAACTACTCTGGATTCTTTTTCACAACACAAGCTGATAAGGTGGAGTTATGTTCCTTTGACGCAGGGCAGCTATTGCTCAGGAGGTAGAGCGGGTGGATCCCCGGCTCCTCCTGTCTACATGTGGAAGTGTCCTTGGGCAGGACACTAAATCCTCCTGATCGCTCCTGATGGACACTAGCACATTGCATGGCAACTCCATTGCTACCAGTGTGTGAATGAGACCAATCTTTATGTGCTTTGGGAACCGTTAAGGTTGAAAAAAAGTTTGTGGTCAGTAAGCCTCCCTGTCAAGATATTCCCGAGAAATTCAGGAAAAGACGAGAGTCTTGAAATTTCTGTCTAATTAAGACTTTTACCTGGGAAAATAAGATTAGAAGTTCAATTCAATTTTCAAAATAGAACAGTCTTTATATTTACAGAGACCCAACAATTCCCACCATGAGCAAGAACTAGGTGACAGTGGCAAGGAAAAACAGGGAGAAACATCGAGCAGAACTAGGCTGCCTCCACCGGTTGGGTTGAGAGAGAGAGAGAGAGAGAGAGCGAGAGCGAGAGAGAGCGAGAGAGAGCGAGAGAGAGAGAGGTTTGGGGTCCACTGAATAATCAGGACTACACTAGATGGGACAAGCATCCCACATAGAGACCCTTCATGCAGAAATCTGTAGATCATATTAAGCATCCAAAGAAAAGCATCAACCAATGCATGCAAGGCAGAATAAGGTCGCTACCCATTGATTATTAACATTTAAAAAAAAAAAAAAAAAAGGTAAATTTAGGTTACATCTCAAACTGAGCCCCCAAGGCACACTGAGTTTTCAGGCACTGTCTGTCAGCTGGTCCTGAGACTTACTGATCAAATAACACCCAACACTGTTCAACCACAGACCAGCAATGCTTTCCAACCACTGACCAGAGTAAACCAAATTATTACATTAACAAAAGATGTTCTGGAACAGTCGACCAATCAAACCAAAACTCAAAACAAACTGAACTGCTATCTGAGCCTAAAGCATGAATACAGCCTGGCAGAGTATCTCTTTACTGTCAGAGATCCAAAGCAGAGACAGATCCTGACCACATACAGACTGAGTGACCACAGTTTAGTCATAGAGGGAGGACGACACAAGAAGTTCTGGCTACCAACAGAGAACAGAGTCTGTGGTCACTGCAGGACAGCTGAGGTAGAGACAGGGATGCACGTCCTGTTAAAATGTGACAGATACAGTCATAAGAAATGTAAAAGATTAAATTATTTTATTTTTTATTATTATTATTATTGTTTTAATGTTGAGAGAGAGCGCGTGCGCAGTTGAGGATAACAAAAACAAGTACACCAAGTACATCAAAACATTTTAGAATGTAAGCGTGACTTTGTCAACCAAAGTACAAGTTGGACCTACATGCTGAGAGCAGGGTTTGGCCCCTGGAGGGAAGGCGAAGGGCAGATGTAACGTCCGATGAGGTGGAACCATCCTCTTCCTCTTCAGTACAGTGTTGAGCCAGTGGGCTGTTACGCAGCGCTTCCCCTCTCTGAGTGCCTGGCATAGAAAACACCAGACAAACCAACAACAGTGACATAGATGACGTGTGTTTTGCAAAGTGAATCAAACTTGGTTAACATAAACTAAATAAAGGAGCAGAATAGCTTCACCAGGCTGTTCAGTGCACTCCTCTTCCCCCCGAGCTATAAATTCAACTTTCAGACACTCCGTTTGTCCATCTCCCAGTTTGAGACTGTATCTTCTGTTTTTCTGTTCCATTATGCCTGATTTCTCTTTCTATCTCAATTTGAAACAGACAGCGACTCACACTGCATGTTTTATGGTGAAACTTCCTACTGTGTGTGTTCTGACAGCACACGTCCTTACCTGTACATATAAGTTGCTGACTTGACTCTCACACAGCAGGTGTGTGCATCGGCTGCTCAGGGTGGGGTCAACAGCACCTCCACATGCCTGGATGACCTAATGGAGGAGGTTAGAAAACATAAACTAATCCAACATCTTTTACCATTTGCCTCCATCTTTGATGTTATAAGCAATGTGTCTGTGTCTTTTTTTTAAAACACATGTTGAATATGTAACAGGTCTCAAAGACACATGATCACCTAACTGCTCACAACATCATCATCTTGCTTTTGTGTGGAAAGGAGTGAGTGTCTTACCCTCTTCCACGTGGCCAAGAGTTGTTTGTCCGCCATCTGTTCTGGGTAGTCAGCGATAGCAAACACACAGCCCAGCAGGAAGCCATCCAGTGGAACTGAGAATTAGAATAGAGAGAAATTACACAAGTGACTCTGCAGGTTCAACAAAACCTTTTTAAGGGACCTGCACCTGGAGTTTTAGACCAATTCTATTAACCAAAGTAGAACCGTTCTAAAAGCACACTGTGTAACGAAATCTTGTCGGGCAGGTTCTTTCGGTCAGCACGCATGCTACCCAGTACATCAACTTCAAACATCTGAATCTTTAAATTCATTTTCATTCCTGATAGAAACACCAGCTGAGTTCTATCAGGCAGTGCCCACCCACAATCTGCACTGATCAGAGTTGGGTCAGCTGACGTATCAAATCATGACACTTGAGTCCCACATCAAGACAGACAAGTCCTAAATCCCACAGAGCCTCTCTCTAATGCCAGTGCCAAAAGTAAGTATCAACAATGGTTAGTCCAACCCTTTGGTTCAAACTCATAGTAACATTTTCTTCTGGACCAATGTGTTAAGAGTGACCAGAATCAGCCAGTCTTGTACTCACTGTCTTGTCCCGGCTCGTGTCCAAACAACTGGGAGATCTGAGGAGGCTGCTGGAGCTGAGGCTGGAGCTGGAGCTGAGGCTGAGGCTGGAGCTGAGGTTGGAGCTGAGGTTGGAGCTGAGGCTGGAGCTGAGGCTGGAGCGTTGTTGTCTGCTGCTGCTGGTTCTGCTGCTGCAGCAGGACCTGCTGCTGGTTCTGCAGGTGCTGCTGCTGCTACATCTGCTGTATGTGTTGTTGTTGTTGTTGTTGTTGTTGTTGTTGTTGTTGTAGGAAATGCTGCTGCTGCTGCTGCAGATGCTGTTGGTGTAACTGCTGTTGATTCTGCTGTTGCTGCTGTTGCTGTAACATCTGCATGCGTTGCTGCTGTTGGAACTGCTGGAGCTGTTGCTGCAGCGCTTGTTGCTGCTGAAGCTGCTGTAAACCAGGCCGTAGGAGCTGCTGGGGACGCAGCTGCTGCTGGGAGAAAGCATGCTGCTGCTGCGAAAACATCTGCTGTTGGTGCATTTGCTGCTGCTGCTGCTGCTGCAGAAACTGTTGCTGCTGTTGGGGCTGTGGGAACCCTTGCTGTTGTGCAACCTGTGTCTGTTGTTGCTGTTGGTGATGTAGCTGCATCATCTGATGCTGCTGCTGCTGCTGCTGGAGGTGCATCATGGGATGCTGTGGTTGCTGTGGTACCTGTTGGTGTTGTGGCTGGGCAGCCTGGTGTGACTGTTGCTGTTGCAGTAACTGTTGCTGCTGCTCTGCTGTGAGGGGCTGGCCAGCCACTTTGGACTGATTAAACAGAAGAGGGTTGGTACTGTTAGGGGTCTGAGCATGGCTCTGATTAGTCTGCTGCTCCAAGGGCTTTGTCTGATTGGCTGTCAGATTCTGGATGATCTGCAAGAGAGGAGGACAAAGAAGTTCAAGAGTAGAGAAATCACTTATTTACAGGATATCATTATTTTAATCTGGGGTCATCACCAGTCCATATTCAATATTAATAGAATCCTGTTAGTCATCACATGTTGGTCTGCCCGCACTGACAGCAAATGGGGATTTCTTACGTGTGCTACATTGGCAGGTCGATTGGCTGGCTGCATGTCAGAGTTGTTGGTGATGTTGCGTAGGGTTCGAGCAGCCGGGCTCCACCCGGGGATACCCTCTGGTACTGATATACCTAACAAGCAGAGAGAGGGGAAACCTTCAACATATGAAACTATGAACAGTAAATTACATTCATCCATTTAGACTGTAGTAAAGATGAAGTAAGATTCAGTACAAATGTTATGGCCAATGGACAATGTCTCTGAGGACATTACAAGGGATAGACAGCCTTCAGAGCATTTGAACACAACTGACAAGCTTCAGCACCACACTGACCCAGCACAAAACATTTTTAATCAGACTCACTAATTAAAAGCCTAAAGTAAAAAAATGTATGTATTTTTATTATTTTAAACACTGTGTTCCTAATGAAGATAGCATATCGATATTGAAGGAAATTAAATCATTGTATTGCAACTTTTAAATGATCTCTTACTGATAGCAATGGTCTGCTACTTAGAAGAAACACATTATCAGAATCTTTCCTCCTTAAGCACCTACACATTGTAGTCTTTTGGACCGGACCACGCACAAGTCAACCTTGAGAAAAACATGGGCGTCAAGCCAAATGGTAATCCTAGATCTTCAGTGACACTGCTGCTACAACCCACTTCTACACACCAAGTGATCAGAATACGGCGTGAAATGACACTGTTAGCATCATGAGAGTGGTTGAGATGGATTGCATTGTAGCACTCTGACTCAGCAGACAATCAAAGTGAGTAGTGGAAGAGGTTCATGAACATACTGACCTTGCTGCACGTTGTGGCTGATGGCAGCGGCAGCAGCAGAGCGAGCCTCTGCAGGCATGGCTCCTCCACTGCCAGCTACAGGAGGCACAGTGGCACACAGGTTGATCAGCCCACTGCCGGTAGATGACACTGGGTCTTTGGTGCCGGGTGGCCCACCCCGCCGTCTGGCTGTGCCGCTGGGAATTGGAGGGGTTGGTGTGGCGACTTCAGCCGGCGTCCAGTTGAGGTTGGTGCCCTCCTTCTCGGTGGAGGAGTCATCGTCAGAGTCGTCAAACATGCGCTCGCTGCGGCGCTCAGGTTTTCGTGGGGAAGTCGGGGACACAGAGTTTAGTTTTTTGGGTCCTGGTCGTCTGCGAGGGCTGGACTCCTCACCAGATGAGCAGCCACTGGACAGCCGGGATCGCCGGGGGCTGTAACTTCCATCTGAACGGGATTGCTGGTCGTATGACTCTGCTTCGCTCTCCTCCTCTTCCTCAGGCTCCACGTATGTGAGTCTGGGGTGATAGAACGCCTCATCTTTCCTGCTTTTGTCTAGAAAAAGTGGAAAGAGGAAATGAGTAAGATTCTTGTGTATCAGCTTACAGGTTTAGATAAGTGACAACTGGCCGCTCTATTGTTGTTGTTGAAAATCAAATCAATTTAATACGGCTTGTGTACAGCTGCTTTTGAAAAAGAAAATGGCCTCAACCTCAAATTGTTTTTTGGTCTCTATGGGGTTAATTCTTGGTCCTATTCTTTTCTCTTAGTATATGCTTCCCTTGGGCCAGATAATCAGCCGCTTTGCTCGTATATCATACCATGTGGATGGCACGCAGTCACATGTGTCAGTAAAACCAGATGATCTCAGCTATCTAAACACTCTCCACGTGTGGAGTGTTTAGCTGCCATAAAAGACTGGATGTCACTCAACTGGATGTTCCAACTTAAATCTGACAAAACTGAGCTTCTCATTATCGGCCCTGAAAATGCAACAAATGCATTTTCAAGTGTATTGAAAATGCATTTCCCCCCTAACCAAACAAAACTTCAAAAATCTTGGCATTATATTTGACCCGCAATTTAATTTAAACATCAAGTCAAGAAATTGGTTCAATCCTGTTTTTTCAACTGGAAAACATTGCAAAAATCAGATCACTAATATGAGCTGTTGATTTAGAGCATTCATCAGAGCAAGGCTTCAGCTTGCTCAAAATGCAGTAGCTAGACTTCTAACTAACTAGGACCTCCCAAAGATCCCACATCCCTCCTATTTTACTCATGCTGCCATGGCTCCCAGTGAAGATCAGGATAGATTTTAAGATTATTTTAATTACTTTTAAGGCACTACATGGCTTAGCTCCTGCTAACATTTCTGAGCTACTAAACCCTTACACCACTGATCGGACACAGGGGTCATATAACCAAAACCTGTTGGCTATACTCCATGTAAAACGCAAAACCAAAGGCATTCTTTTGCCATCCTAGCACAGACTTTGGAACAATCTCCCCCCTCACATTAGATCAGCTGAGAGTTGACTCTTTCAAAAAACATTTAAAAACACATTTATTTAGATTGGCATTTAAATGTATAAATCTTTAATTCAATTATCAACAATTATATTTATTTTTCTAGAAATATAATTGTTTCTTGGTGGCGGTAGGTTTTTATATGTATTTTGTTAAAAAATTTGTTTTAGTTACCTCCATCACGCTCAGGACATATAATTATACATTTTTTTATTTGAACTAAAATAGGCAATTTTTCTGTTAACTAGTGACTATTACTTGACTAATTCCCTTCTGCACCATAGCGTATAGCTACGTTTAGTCGACTAATTGGCAGAAAACTAATAAGCAAATAAGCAAATTTAATAATGGAGTCATTTCTCAAGTAAAAGTGCCAAATAGTTTCTGGTTGAGGCTTCTTCAATGTTAAGACTTGATGCTTTTCTTTGACATATACAACAGTTAATTAATTATATTTAAGGAATGAATTGATAATGAAAATAATTTGTTGCAGCCCTACACATCCTCAATCTTTTGCCAGCACATCATATTATCAAACAGAATAGAAACCACACCAGCAAAAGAATAAGCCAACAACTAAAATATATTATTTAAATGCATAAATACAGTGACAGCTGCACTAATGTCACCTTTAACAGAATCTGTTATCCAGTCCGGAGTGACAATCTTGATGCCAGGGTGTTTCAGGGCACACTCAAACTTGGCCTGGAGGGAAAACAATACAACTGTATAATTACAAGTGCCTATAGGGATGAACATGATAATCTTTCATTTCCACAACCTGAGAAGGTGCATCTAAAAAATGCATGAGATTGTGGACAGAACCTTAACTAACGTGACATCAGAACTGATGGTAAAGCCTAATAATCCCATGACAAATCTTTAGCACTAACATGCATAGTGAAACCAGTAAATAGTAATTATCACACACAGGGCATGCGCTTACCCCCTTTGGCTCCTTCACTACTAAGTGGGTGACCTTCTTGTTGAGGTTAAGCTGACATTCTCCTCCATAAAAGGTTATGTAAGCCCACAAAGTGTTGAGATCATCTGGAAGCTGTGTAGAAACACACACGGTAATACTTTTAAAGGGCTTAAGATACTGGATACTCCTGTACTTTTAAAGTAAAGACTGTCCACCAGACTTCTCAGGGGTAGGTAGAGGGCCTCCATCACCTGAAAATGTTTCTTTGCTCAAACAATGCAATATGAATAAAGCAGCACTGACACTGAATAGCTATCTCAGAATGCCAAATATATAGTACAGTAATATATAGTACATACAAAAAGCTCGCTCTCACACTCACACTTACCTTGGGAAGACAAGCTGTCACACCAAAGAATATCTGTTCTGATTCTGGAGAGAATCCAGTAACTCTGTGGTGATCATGGTTATGGAAAAACACAACTAAAGATGCAGCCACTCTTACTGTGGCATTTTGATGAGATCCATATGTTCTTAAATCCTTTTGGCCAATGAATTTTTTAGAAATCCCTTCAGAAATGTCTGGGATATTCTGCTGTTATTACCCATGTTAAGGGTTGTGTTTTATAAATGACACCACTTTGAGGTATTTTGGACTTGATGGTGGAAGGATACGGTAACAGGTCTCCACATCTGACAGAGAGAATCACCCAGGATGGCTGAAAAACATGAAGAGAACAATAACGTAATGCTTGACGTTACTTATTTCTCTCATTTAGTTTAATGTGTCTTTGAATCACTGTTACTGTTTGACTGAACATTAAGAAAATCAAACATATGATCGCCTCCTTCATAACCACAGTAACACATGTTCGGTTTTTATGCACTAAAGGAGGAGTTTGACATTTTGTTAGTCCAGTCTTTATGCTAATTTAAGTCAAGCAGCTACTTGCTGTAGCTTCATATTTATTGTACAGACATGAGAGGTAGGTTAAAGAACAGAGAAGTGTCCCATCCTTATAACCCACCCCCCGAATTAAAACAATTTGCAGAAGCAGCCAGTTTCAAAAAGCTCAAGAGTTTTGAATTTGTGATGCTAATTAGTCCTAAACTCAGGGAGAAAACTGCCAATTGAATTATAGAGGGATAAACAAAGAAAAATGTCACAAAGCCTGACCTGGGTTGAGTGTGAACAGACTCTGGTACAAGCCTTACCTTGACAACAGGCAGGTCAAAAACCTCTCGTGACTCGCCCACCTCAGGGTTGTCCCCGTCTTCTGCTATGATGTGAGTGGCCAGAGCATTGTACGACACCTCCTTCCCTTTTCCACGTTTCAGCAACTGCACCACCTGCAGATCAGCAGAGGTCAAGTTATCCTTCAGTCCAGACTGCCTTAAACAGGGATTTCAACATTCTTCACAGTGTCAACACTGGCCAAAGATGATACAATATAAAACTATAAGACAGTAAGCAAGCATGGAAGTTCTATTACTTTGATAGCAACTCAACACCACAAACCTAGAATGTGTATGAGATAATGCAACTGCACAGTTCACAGCATTTTGAAATAAATAAATCATTAGACAGGTGTTGAAAAGAGCTGGCATTAACATAAGATTACAGAGAGAAAGTAGGTAAGTAGCAGCTACAGGACGTTTGGAAGTTCTACTGTAGACCAAGATAACAGAGCTGTGGCCCTGGTTGCCTCTCTACAAATGTAATTTTATAACTAGGCAAAGCTGCTCATTTTTCCCTATGTGCCGAGTCCGGGTTGGTGCGTTCAGGCCAATATTACAAATACAGCTACTCCCAACATCATCTCAATGAGAAGTGTAGTGGTAAAGCAGGGTGATCCAAAGTGGAACCTGGCTCATTCAGTGTAACATTATCTGGCAATATATTTTGTTAGCCAACATAATATATGCAAATTCAGAAGATCACCACACACTGCTATGAAACAAACAAACCAATCACTGTCAAAGAGTCCTGGAACATTTCTGTTTCTGACTACATGTTTATCAAAAGGTATGCCTATCCACTGAATTCACATGCACTTCAACAAAGCAGAACAGCAGAAAAATCAGTATTCAGTTTTAACCACATCTGACACATTCCTTCCTTACCCTGTGTCTGGCACAACTTTCACACCTTCTGGCACTATGTTAGCAAGGGCCTCAATGGAACAAGGTATTCTCAGAAACCCAGGTATGGGGCCTCAGCAAAGAGGCACGGAAGAATAGAAACATGCAGTGCCACCTTAGATCTGATAAATCAGTTTCACACTACTGGAGAAAAAAGTCATGGCAGTGAGAAAGGCTTCCACCAAGCAGTCAAGTGCACAGGATAAAAAGGGGAATTAATTGTGCAGAATCCAAACAACCAGAAAATTATATAAACCATTAATATTCGGAACATTGTTTAATTTGAATCCAGAATATGGTGTTGATCGGAGTCGGATCAAAAAAGAATCACTATTTGGCAGGAAGTACAGCCCTGTGCCACAGGTCTCCAGTACCAGCGAGTGATATAGCGGCGATACATGCGCAGAACGGGGCGCCCAATTGAGCAAGATGTTGATAGTCACAGGTTGATGCCAAATAACGCTGTGCATGATCAGTGCACCTTAGTACTTCACTACACACCACAACAGCGCTATAACAGTACAGAGGTCGTTGAAATGTCAACAAAGCAAGCTAACAATCACCAGCTTTATTACTAGCTTAGCAAGTCCCGTGACAGACAAACCGCAGGCTATAAGCTAGCAGCTAACCATCTGTGCAACTACGAAACTCCTAGCTAATGCTAAGGGGCTGCAAGAAAAAGTGCAGTGCTAGTAAGCAGCTTCTGCACAAAATGTTCAGTCGCGTTGAGTATCAAACGCAAGCTCACACAAAACTTTATAATGTATAATACAGGGCTCGCCACAACCCTTTAATGTTAGCTAAAGAGATGGCTCGCTGTTTTTCGTGTAGCATGTCACCCAGTTAGCTATCTGATTAGCTTCGAAGCACCTCATTCAGATTGAATGGTGCTAGCAAGTTAGCATACTACCAATTTAGCTATAAGAAGCTAACGTCCAGAGCCTCACCTTTTGGTCAATGTCCCCTACCACGTAGAATTTGACGTCTTTGAAAAGTTCATCAGAAACCTTACTTTCCTCTTCAGACATGGTTGTCCATTAATGTCATGTGCTTCTTTTATTATTTAAAAAACAGTAAAATCAAAAAGACTAAAGTGTCTCAGTTAGAGCAGCTGCTGTGGAGCGTACAGTAAACCGGGGACAGTCTAGCGCCAAATCGCTGAGCGCGCCTTGGGCTGCAGCATTGTGAAATATAGAGGGGGGTCTGAAATATATTATAAATTGTGTATTCGTTTAGTATGTCTTTTATAACTCATTGCATCTCCTAATGCGACTATCTATTCAAAATTACGTATTAAATTAGTAAAATAACAGATTTTCTGGGACGGGAATATATAAATACTTTTTCTAAAGGACATGTAATCCCCCTGGAATATGGAAGTTGATGTTTTTATCTAAACGTGTAACCCAGATTATCTCAACTAGACAGTGAGGCAGTAGTAGTCATGTAATTTGCAACAACAACAAAAAAGAAATGTAGCAAGACATTAAACCTATGGTTGTGTGACCATGTTTTGGAGCTGCAAGTGCCAGTGTGTAGCAGAAAACGAAATAGATTAAATAACACATTTTAAAAATGAGACATTTCCTTTAAATATGCTAAATCAGAATCAGAAATCAGAATCAGAAATACTTTATTAATCCCAGAAGGGAAATTGCTTTTTGATACAGTTACAATGCTTAATAAAGTTATTGAAAAAAGAATAATAAACTAGAAAATAGAGGGTGTAGAGGTGTAGAGGGTGGGTCCGAATATGTTTGGGATATGTTACGGAGCTGCTCTTGGACGAGTCTTTCCAGGGCCTTCATGATGTGGGAGGTCAGTGCCACAGGTCTGTAGTCCTTGGCTCCACTGGGGCGTGGAGTCTTGGAACAGGAACTAGGCAGGAAGTCTTCCACAGC